>JAOUQX010098878.1:0-10331 GCA_028566295.1 Liobagrus marginatus
CAGAACGGATCCATACCGCCAAACCTAACAGCAAGCAGTACGGCAAGTACATCGACGCAAGCAGCCTGACTGAACTGGGGCGTGTGGTTATGCATTTAGGGTTTATGCTAGTTAAGTGTTTTGGACAAAGCCCTCTTTTTTTTTACTCCTAGTTGCTGGACATTTATATTAAAGGCCACCCAAAGAGCACCGGGTTCGCTATTGGGCGGCATTGTGAAACAGTTCAGCATTCAGCTTGTCTAAATACATATTTAGACCGAGCGGGCTCGATCAATAAGCTGTGGGTACTGGCCGCAGCAAGAGTGCTGGCTGGCTTTTGTGTTCCTGGCGGCTGCTGACCCTGCAGCTAGATCCTACCACGCCGCTTTAAGATTGTGGTTAGCCTCATTAGATTCGGGGTAGCCTGGTGAAAAGGTCAGTGTTTATCGTCTGTGTGTGTGGACCCCAATTATTTTAGGGCTTTCAGGCTCATTTGAAATAAAACAGGTCTGCCGTTCCTGTGCTTGTGTTCAGCTCTGCGTCTGTAGCTGTGTGGATGGTGGAAATCCAGGTGTTTTGTGGTACTTTGCATTGACACACTGATCAACCGACTTGCTGGCGCAGTGGGAAATTCCCAGCTGTACAGTCCATCCTGCAGTATTTTTTTTCATGCCAAACAACATCCCCACATGTCAAGCAGGGCAGCCAAGAACTCCATCGGAACACATGCGCGCGCACAACACAGACACACACACACGCACCACCAACGCCAGCAGTGACCGCTCAGCCGTAAACCTCATGACACATGACTGCATAAAGCTGGCAGGCTTCCAGTTAAGATAACATTCTTTACAATGTTTTTATTAACCTGTTAGTTTTTGTCATTTCTACACACAGTTGCACGTTGTTTAAGAAGTCACTGGTTTTGTTTTTGTTTTTTTTGTTGGTGGTGTTTTTTGTTTTTTCTTTCCCTTTGCCGTGCTATTTTGTTTGGGTTTCCGGTCTTGTGTTTTTTTTCCTTGTATCTTGTTTAGATTTATGCGTTTTCTTTTGTTGTGTTTTGTTGGTTTCTTTGATTAGCTATTTCGCTTTAATGGATCGGAACCACTTTTAAAGTTATATGTAGAGGTGCTTCAAACTATCCAGCTCCTCTGTAAGATATTCTGACTAATCCCACCCACTCCTACCTTTGTTTCTGACCTCCTTAAAGATAAATAGAATATCGGTAAACTCTTCACACTTGCTGCACACAGTAAAGCCAATCGCGAGCAGCGCTGCTCCATGTTTGAAGCGGCGGGTTGTACATCAGTATCCAGTCCCGTTCTACTGAGGCCCAACAGGGAGGTCATTACCAGAAAAAACCTCAGGCTTTTTAAAAAAAGGTTGTCCTTGAATAGTGTACTATGACGCATACTTGAAGCTAAAAAGTTAAGCTATATCATGTGTATGGCTGTTAATAGAAGAGCTGTTTGACACTTGCTGTTCAGCTTTATTTACCTGCACTAAATAACCGCCTAAAACGAGCAGTGTCCTATAGCAGATTGATTATAGCCGAACTACTAACAGCCCAACTCCGTTTTCTGAATTGCTGATCCTAGTTCAAATGAGTCACTCAGGTAAAAAAAATAAATCAGTATCGCACACTCACTTTTTCATTTCTAACTTGGTTTCTGCCCCTGAAATCCGACACGCATTAGATCTGCAGAGACGCCTCAGCCTAAACAGGCAGCTCTTTGTCGATCCACTTAGTAGTGCCCTGGCTACGAGATCAGGTCAGAAGTTGCTAACAAAGGTAGGTGAAGGTCCCTTTCATTATCTCGGAAGTCTGGTGGAAGCCCATGGTTCTTTAACTGCTGCCTTCCGAGAATCATATCCAGACTCGTCATTTTCCCTCTTCCCAGTTGTAGGCGCTTCAACCCAACAGTAAGCCGTTGTTAAAAATCCATCCATCCGAGATTTCACTCCATCCACACCTTAATGTCTGAATCAGCTTCGGGTTAATGCCCACTAGCGCTGCCCTTGTTTATATTTAACGCTTCAATAATTATGAAAAAGTGGGTCTATACTGTTTGTTAAAAGCTTCCTGTTCCATGTGAAGGACCTTGCTGGAGCATGCCATGTTTGCAGTTCTTATTCTCGGCTCCCTTCCCAAGCTTCTTGACGTTATCCCAGGAATCCGCAGTCATCTTCTACCAGTCTTCTGAGGCATCATTAGAGACTAGTTTTGACTGCTATGACTGGACCCCACGAGTCATAGGCAAATTAGCTGGAGACAGATTGGATCAGTCAGATCTTTTAGATATGCAAAGCATACGGATGCTTTCCATTTCGTCCCCGGGGGACCGGGGTGATTGGTGAACGGCCGAGAATTAGTCACTGCTGGTGTTTTAATATCTGCCAGATGTCCCACTCAGCCTTTCTGCTCAATGGTCTTGAGTTCCTACTGTTTGGAGAGGGACGTGTTGTAGATTCTGATCATGGTTGGGATTGCCAAATGGTACGTGTATCAAAGCTCCGCATTTTATAGAGATTCCGGGTTAGTGCCCACTTGCACGTGGTGAGCCATGGAAAGGTCTTGCTTCACCCGGTTTCTTGTAGCTTGAAGAAAAGGCCAGCCCTGGTTCTTGATGCAGCCCTGGAGATGCCAGTTTTATTGACTTATGAACGTCGCCGAGCTGTTTGTCAACTTCTTTCTTTTTAGTCTGTTTGGTGCAAATTCTCCAAATTCGTGCTGGGTGGAAAAAATACCAACACACATCGTTTCTCCATCATTCCAGAGTTTTAATAGAGTTTTCCACTTTAGGCTGCGAGCCACTTCCTGCTGTCCAGCCGCCGCTGTATCCTGGGTTTCTATAAAATGTGTGTGGTACATGCAAGACGTAACGCTGAACCTATCAGGGCCTCACACCGATCAGCTGGAATACAGGATGTTGTGTAGGTCCTGCTTGTCATGCCAAAACTGTTCTGAAACAGTGCTGGGAAAACACACCCAGCTGAAACACTGGGTCAAGACCTCTTTCTATCACAGCCAGTGTTCACTTTCAGCAGTTCATTCGACCCAAACAGGCTAGCCATCGATCCAACATCGGCATCGGCGATCTTTGGGTGCCTTTGACCCTGCCACTGGTTTGCTGGTTGTCTTTTCTTGGACCTTTTTGTAGGTACCAACCACTACACATCCCAAACACATCACAAGACCTTTCGTTTTACCACGGGCAGTGGTGACTTAAATGTGTAAGGCTCTGGATTACTCTGAGGTTCTGGGTTCAAGAGCCGCCACTGCCAAAGCTGCCTTTGTTGGGCCCTTGAGTAAACCGTTAACCCTTTTGGCTAAAGGGGGTGTTGGTTCAAGGCTGACCGTATGCTTTAACCCCAACATCCTGAGCTGGGGTATGCAGATACGAGTTTCACAGTGCAGTAAATGTATATGTGACACAATAGGTAAGCTATTTACTTGGGTGCTGCTTTGCCCCAGTCATTGAACACAGTTTGGACCTCGTCAGTCAGATCTTTATACTTTCTCATTTTTCTTGCTTTCAACACATCAACTTTAAGAACTGACTCGATATATCACAACCCTGTACCTGTGCCATTGTAATGAGATAATCAATCTCACTTCAATGCTCAGTGATTGTGATTTTCTAGCTTATTAGTCTGTATGCGTTAAATGGTCTCGCAGAAACATGGCTGAATTTCTTTTGGATTCTTACTGAGCGCTAGGAAGGATTTAAACGTTTGCTTCATTTACTTGTGCACGGTCTTTCTCCATTGTTGGTCAGACTAGCTGGTCAATAGCCTGCAAGCTTCGAGGTCTGTAGGGATACGGAAGATGATGGTTTGCGCTTATTTTGTGTGTCTGTGTGACTAAAGCCGTCGTGACAGCTGCATACGCCTCTGAGAAAGCATGTGTGAGAACAAGCTAGTGGATGTTGAGAATTAATGGCACATTTTAAGGGGAAAATGTTTGTGCTAGCCAAAAAAGTGCTGAATCTAGAAACAAACAGCCATGTGAGGCTGATTGCTTTGTCAACTGGTTACACCTCTTCTGTATAGATCTGTTAAGATGCTCAGAGAATTAAAATGGCCTGCAATGATAATTTAACATACAAGGTTCCACTAAGGTGTGTGTTGATGGTGGCAATACATCACAATCTGAAAAACTCCGTGCGACTGCACCAATATTGCTGACCGTGGGCTTGGTGGAACAGGACACTTGACTTGATACGGTCGGGGTTTGTGCATGGGGGACCAGTCGCTCACGCCAGGGACCAGCAACCAGCTGATTATATATATCCAGGCTTGCAGTTTTTAAGAAAGGTTCATTGCCTGGAAGTCAAGCAGGTTCAGGAAGGTGTTCATATAAGCAGCATCTATATAAACTGTAGTATATAACCCCCCACCGCTCCGCAAACACTTCATCCGTATATTTTTTTTTAAACAAACGACGGTAGACAAACTCCTCCTCAATTAAACTTGTCTAAACTATGTCTGTTTAAATGCAGCTTGTTCCACTCGGTCTGTATAGTTCAAGGTTGCACAAAGCGCTTCAGTGCACAGATGCATGCTACTCATTTTACAAATCCCTCCAGCTGCTGCTTTATGCTTCAACCCAAAGGGTGTGGTCTGGCTGTTAGGAACTCTTTATTTCTCAGCTAAATAATGAACTTGAACGGATGCTAGTTAATATTCCCAGTATGTGGAATCGGTGTGCACATACAATGAACACTAAAAGCATGCCGTCACCTCCCATTTTAACCTTTTTACCGGCGCACTGGTGTGCCAGTCTGCTGATAGAATAGAAATCGATTTGCAGCAGTATAAACAAATTAATTATTGGTTTTAAAAAAAAAATATGTCTGAAGTCTGATATGAAATGAGACAGGACACTGCAACAACTTGCACAAGAACATAAGGCATCTCATCGATCATTAAGGTGTTTGATGTCACTATGTAGGATGGTTGGAAACTCACCATTTTTGCGGTTATCTTTCTTGGAACTGATTTATAAAAAAAAATTAAAAATTCTGTTTCTATCCTCCACCAAGTATAATAATTAATAATCAATTATTAATTATTATACTTGGTGGAGGATAGAAACAGTTTTGTGGGTGTGGGGGGTGGTTGGAAACTCACCATTTTTGCGGTTTTCTTTCTTGGAACTTTTTTATAAATCAGATAAATGTTGACTAGGGAAAGCATAAATACTTACACTGCAAATTCTTAATGCCCAGAGTTACTGTGGAGCGTGACATGATGAGGTACTCAATGCTGTACATGGGCAACAACAAAAACAGGGAAAGAAATCCATCTTTTGGCTTCTGTTGGGTTTGAGGATGTTGGAGTTCAATTCTTCCTTGCTAGTCTGACAAAACGTAATTATATGCAACCAGAGAACACCAGATTTACCCGACATGCCAACGGCACCAACGTCCACAATCCACAGTGACCTTCCCAGGACAGACTAAAGGCTACAGATACACAAGGTCGTCGCTCTGAGATTCCAGTCTTCACTGGAATTCCATGTATTGCTCTCATATACATAATGAATTCTTCTACCTTCTACTCGGAAAATCAAAACGTTACTGATTTATGATTGAAGCACCAGCAGTGCTCTATTCATTTAAAGAACTTAATGGCGTGTGTGTTTACCTCCACTTTGCTGAAGATCACACTAATGCAGGGGGTACTGGCTCTGTTGAGCTTTTTAAAGGTCACCCAGAGCAAGGACAAATGTTCTTCGGGGCGGAGTGACGTCTGTCAAATGATGAGGCCAACAAGTCTGCATTCCTCTGTAGCCCGAATAAGAGAGGTTAAAGACCAGCAGCACGCACAACATGACGCTGTTATTTATAATATAGTGCATATGCATATATACACATGGGTGTGTGTGTGTGTGTGTGTGTGTGTGTCTGTACCCACAGTTGATCACTGGTTAACATTTTGAACTTAGAGCTCAGCATGTCTGCTTTCGAACTTAAAAATAAAGCTGTGTGTTTTTACAGAGTTCAGGGGCTTTGTGCACAGCGGCATTGTCATGCTGGGACATGGTTTTTCCAGTAACACAAATTGGGATTCTATCCTATTTAAAGGCAGTCTATGCAACGATTCTTGTTTAACGAAGGCCCGCAATCTGAGGACACGCCACTTATGGTTGTGACGATCAGGTGTCCACGTACTTCAGACACCAAGTGTATTATTTAGGTGGAAATGTTTGTTTTAAATGTTATTTTGGGGATGATTACATCAGTCCTCAAACTGGAAGGTTCATGCGATTTCCCCCCCTCATGATATTCCAGTCCAATCAGTGATTTGAATTATGATGTTGCTGATCAGTTGCTACCTAAACTTGTAATTATCTCTCGCTTGTTTAATATTGTGTTCAAGTTGTGTGTAAATCCTGTGTCGTGGTGCATGCAGCTCTCTGCCTATTACACAATACCTTTATGAAATCGAACGTGTTTGTGTGTGTGTGAACCTGAATACATATTTCTATGAAATGGAATGTGTGCAAGGTTTATGGTGTTTGGGCCCGACACAAGTGATGTCAGCTCTGTGTGTGTGTGTGGGAGAACAAGTGTATTGAAGTCCAGCTTTCTTATCTACAGACAGCCAGGCGGTGTGTGTGTGTGTGTGCTGTTCTGCAGGTGTATCGAACCTGAAGCGCCTGTTGTTAGTCAGGATGCTAAACTGTGTGTGAGCATGTGTGTGTCTGGTATGTACGTGTGTACCAGTAGAGCACAACAGGTTGTTCAGATAAGCTGTGTGTTGTACCGCAGGGGTGGTTGTATACCCTTTTGGCCTGTCATTTCAGCTCATCTAAAATGATCAAATAGTTTTCGAATGGTTTAGCATTAATACAGTAAAGTGCGTACATTGTCTACAGAAATTTGGCACCTCGTTAGCTATCCAGAGATCCAGAACCCAACACATACGTAGCAAACAAATGAAGGATTTGTACTCGTTTTCATTAGTTAAATGGTGGGCCGTGACTAAGGTTTACTAAAAAGAGCCGTGGGAACAAATTCTTTATACTGTAGTATAATTACATCATCCAGTTTATAATGCTTCATTGTTTAGTCATACTTTGCAAACTGAAGCAACCAATAAAATTTGTCATAAAATGAGACATTTCTTCAAAATAAAATCTGTTGCATTTAGCTACTGTAGCTAACAGTAATACTGTTTGATGATGATGATGATGATAGTTCAGTTCAAATCAAATTTATTTTCATAGTACTTTTAACAATAGGCATTGTCCCAAAGCAGCTTCACAGAAAATAAATAATAAATAAGAATAAGTAAAAAATTCTTTTTTTTCTCTCAAGGTTTTTTCGTCCAGTCTAAATAGTTTGATGTCCAGTCTAAATAGTTTACATGTCGAGTCTAAACAGGTTTTTGATGTCCAGTCTAAATAGGTTTAGATTTCCAGTCAAAACAGGTTTTTGATGTCCCGTCTAAATAGGTTTTTGATGTCCAGTCTAAACAGGTTTTTGATGTCCAGTCTAAAGGGGTGTTTGATGTCCAGTCTAAACTGGTTTATATCTGGTAGAGTACTGACCAGGAGCTTTTTGAGCAGTCCATAAATCAGCATTCTAACAGGAGAACTAACCAGATTATGTTTATATTTATACCTTAAAGACATGCTTGCTTTTTTATAGATGGATATGCAAAGGCTTTTTTTAAGGGCTAAATTTCATTAAGGATGAAATCCTAGAACCGCCCCCGTTCTACTGTAATACTGTATGCTGTATCAAAGGAATTAGCAAACCACCCATGCAGGGGCAAAAATCATGGATTAATATCAGCAAAAGCATGGCTGGCATCTGGGCCTGTAACTGATTTGAACTGGATCTTGGGGGGGAATAACTGGGAATGTTGGCGTATGGAATAATCTGACATTTATATGAATATATACGGAATAATCTTTTCTGTTTCTTTGATTGTATTTGAATTTTATTGTATTACTCATGTTTCCTTAATTTAATTTATTTAATTAATAAAAAAAAATTGTAAGATTTATTTTTGGGCTTTTTATGCCTTTATGGACAGGACAGTGGTGAAATGAAGTGGGTGAGAGAGGAGTGGGGGAAGGGATCGGGAAATGACCACGGGCCGGAATCGAACCTGGATCGCCCGCAACACAACAGCGCTGTGTATGTGTCGACGCGAGCACGCTACCGCTGCGCCACTCTGCCAACCTTAATTTAATTTAAGTGATCACTCTATTCGATCAGGGCGCTGAAGGTTTCATAAGTATTATTAAGCCTGCAGGACAAGGGACTTGCTGCTAAAAACGATGGCCAACAACAACCAACATAAGACTGATTTTAAGTTCATCGTGCATTAACTAATGGTAACAAATAAAATGGAAATAAACTCCATTAAAAAAAGTTGTGAATGTTGAAATTAGCAAACGAACAATAAACAGTACGTCTATGGCCTTTCTTAACATGTTACTATGGAAACATCTTATTAAAGTGTTACCAGTTCATATGCCACATAAATGGTCATGCTTAAAAACAACCATTTTGTAGACTAATGTCTACAAAAAAAGCAAGAGAAGTGAAATTCCATACGTGTATTATATGTATAGTCTCCCACTGTTTGGCGTCGATTTTAGAAACACTTGATGTCTCTAATTAAAGGATGTATTACAGTTGAAACGCTATCTGTGCCGATTAATTGGTCTGCCTCTAATTATGCCATTTGGATCGATCCCAAACGCATAAGCAACTTATTTTGGCCAACTTCACCTTTGGTTAGCATTATTTAACTGTTTTATTTTTTTACACACTGCACAACAAATGCTGACCTCCTTTCCATTGGAGGTCAGTCCAATTGCCAAACTGTTAGCTGCAGTTTTACCTTTGTGTTGTTGTACCATCCAGTCATTATCTAGTGCTTATCCTGCTCAGGGTTGTGGGGGTGCTGGAGTCTATCCCAGCTAACTTAGTGTGTGAGGTGGGGTACATCCTGTACAATCGGCGGTTAATTGCAGGACTAACACTTAGAGACAGACAAACATTCACACACGCATTCACTCCTATGGACAATTTAGAGTAGCTAATTCACCTATGCTCAATTACATGTGTTTGGAGGCGGGAGGAAACCAGAGTATCCGAGGAAAACTCATGCAAGCACGGGGAGAACATGCAAACTCCACACAAACACCCCGAGCGGGAATCGAACCCATGGCTTTCTTGTTGACTGCTGACTTTTCAGTTGACTGTCACAGACTGTTGTTTTACCGATTGCACACCCTTGTTAGCAATGTTGGCGCAAGGTAAGGTAAGTCTGTAATGATGCATTTTTCTGAGAGTTCAGTGGAGGTCATAAGCAGCTGCAAACAGAAACAAACTATAGAAGATTTCGGCGAATGATTAGCAAGCATGAAACGTCTGTATGATACGATATATGAACTATAGCGGAGGAGTGGATAGAGGCGTCGACTCACAGTCACTCTCCCAGACCTGTGTGCAGGTTTCACAGTTTGGTTAGAGTGACATTTCTGGTGGTAACACTACCGTGTGGTGTGATGGGGTTCCTGTGACGTGTGTGTGTGTGTGTGTGTGTGTGTGTGCGCATAATTTTTAATGCAAAGCAATATAACGTCCATGCTGGTACCTACCCTATGTGGTGTGTCTGTTGCCTCCTTAAGCTTTCCCTTTTGCTCTGTAGGGAAATCATGCATACAACCAGTACTGGCAAGCCAGCTAATATACACTGTGCAAATGGGTTTGTTCTCATTCTCTTTCCAATACTTCCCCCACACACGCACACGAACACATTTTATCAAATTAATCATTTTATCATTTCTTCTATTTTTTTATTTACTCAGCAAACATTCAGCATTTCGTAATCACATTGAGTCGCTCAATCACCCCCTGCCAACACATACATACATGCACCCCAGTCTCCAGGGATATTGAGCTGTTTTTCCACCTCTGAGTGGTGCGCTATGGGCTGGATGGTGGCAGTAGTGGAAGGCCATCGGCGGTTGTAATTAATCATGCGGGATGTTTATTGGAAGGGAGTGGTACACTGCTACAGCACCCAGCTGACAAGCTTCATTAACAGCGAAAAAAGCCAGTGTTTTGTCAGAGCAACAAGAGGCTCACACACACTCGCACACAAGCACATACGTGCTTAAATACAGATTTCCAGCATGCACTATATTCCTAGGTACACAGAAATGCCTGGAAGGCAGAAATTTCACCTCCAGGGTACCAGGGTGTAATGGAAGTACCCAGTCATCATTTGGAAACGTATGGACTCTCAGTTCAGTCAGGCTGCTTGCGTCGATGTACTTGCCGTACTGCTTGCTGTTAGGTTTGGCGGTATGGATCCGTTCT
>JAOUQX010098943.1:0-10327 GCA_028566295.1 Liobagrus marginatus
CTGGGATATGCGGAATAAAAACATTTCACTGCATGTTGTACTGTATGATGTGCATGTGACCAATAAACTCAACTTTATTATTATTACTTTACTTTATAATATAATAATATTCTCCACTCTTTTGCTAATGTTTTCAATAGCTTTGCTAGCATGGTTTTGGGGATTTGCTTATTGATCCACAAGAGCATTAGTGAGATCAGACACTGATGTTGGGTGATGGGTCTGAGGTGTAGCCATGGTTTCAATTGATCTCAAAGACTTTCAGTGGGGTTGAGGTCAGATCTCTGTATAGGGCACTTAAGTTCATCCACAAGAACCTTGACAAGCCATGTCTTAATATATGTCACTTTATTGTGACACTAGGTTCCTTAGTTCAGCAAAAGAAAATTGTCCTGCTACAGCATACAAACACATCCGTTACAATTGTTTGCTTCATCTTTATGGCCGCAGTATACGGCAGAATTCCATACTGTATAAATGTGATGATCTGATGTTCAAATATTGAATTTCAATACGTTTTCTTATTCCTTGTGCTTTTGCCTGTATGCATTGAGTTTTCTTATTTTCCCTGAGCTTAAGGGGTTTTCCTTTTTGGCATCTCTAAATTGAATGTATCATGTGAGTGTCTGTCATTATGATAGACTTCAGATTCCTCATGACCTTGTGTGGGATAAGCACTACAGAAAATGAATAGATGGATCAAGTTAATTAAGCCAACAGCAAAGTTCTGCATTTTTTTTGTTTCAAATGGTTAAAAACCCATATGTCTGTTTTTCTGTGTCAGTCTGGATGGACATGAATACAGCTCTGGAAAAAGATTAGAAAGCCAAACCAAATCTAAAATCATCATCACTACATACCTGAAAAACAGTATTAGTAGTGCCGGAGTAGAATTAGTATTAGTAGAATGCTGGAGTATGTAGAAAAAAATAAAAGAATAGTTTTGTGTGAGAAGGTTTACATTCTGGCTTTATTGGCAGAGGGATACAGTGAAGGTCAAGTTGCTTACTTCCTTAAAATTTCAACAGTAGCAATTCATAAAAAAAAAAAAAAAAATCAAGCTGCAGACATTGGGGGAGAACAAGGTTACTGACCAGCAACAGGCAAAAATGACTATCCACTGATCGTGATGAATGCCAACACATTCGAATGTTACTCAACAACTGCTGGATATCAAGTGACCTCCAAAGAGAATGGAAAACCGCATCTGGGGGAGAAGTACACAGTGAGGAGATGTTGAAACAGGCTCCAAGGGGCAGTACAAAGCAAGAAATAATCCCTTAATCAATGAGAAGCAAAGAAGAGCCAGGATTGGGCCATAGGAGACTGGAGTAATTTTCTCTGGTGAGTACAATTTTCAGCTTTGCCCAACAGCTGGTCACCTAATAGCTAGAAGGAAACCTGGAGAGGACTATAAGCCACAGCGTCATGCGCCGACTGTAAAATTTGGATGAGGATGGGTAAAGGTCTGGGGGTGCTGTAGCAAGGCTGGAATAGGGGACATTCGTCTTTGTGAAGGGCGCATGAATCAGGAAATGTACCAGGTTGTCCTAGAGGAAAACCTGCTTCGTTTAGCTTTAGCAATGTTCCCCAACTCTGAGAGTTGATTTTTTTTAGCCGGACAATGCTCCATGCCACACAGCCAGGTAAATAAAGTATGGATAGAGGACCATCAGATCTGAACCTCATCAAAAACAGTTATCACCGTTATTAAGAGAAAGATGGACAATCTCAAGCCATCAAACCAAGCAGAGCTGATTACATCTTTTTTCAACCGCAAGTGACCAAAAGTAACCCAACAGCAATGTGAAGGACTGATGCATGAAACTGTGCTTGGAAATGACAGTTATATCACCAAATATAAAATATGAAGCCATCTAAAGTTAAAGCAAGAGCATTGTGTTCCTTTAAATTGAACATGAACATGTTTTCTTTGCACTACTTGAGTTCTTGTTATTTTAAGCCGTTCTAATTTTCCTCAAACTCTAAATAACAATATGTTTGGTTGGAATTTGGGGAAAAATTTCAGATAATGTTCTTCTATGTGCGTTTTCTCCAATCTAGTGCCACAATCATTGGAAAATGTCTTTGTATGATGTAACAATAGAATTTTTTTTTTTTTTTATGGAAGTAAGCGGCACAAACACAGTTTCTGTGCACAAAGACAGCTCCATGAATACATGGCTTAAAGTGGAAAAATTTCAAGGGTTCTACACAAAGCCCTGACTCCGAATACCACTAAACACCTTAGGGATGTACTGGAGCACAATCTGCACACCAGACCTCCTCACCCAGCATTAGTGTCTGAATCTCACTAATTCTTTTGTAACTAAATGAACACAAATACCCAAAGCCATGCGACAAATTGCAGTAGAAAGCCTTCATAGAAGAGTTTATTTTAACAGCATAAAGGGATATATATTTTGGAATAGGCTGTTCAAAATCACATATGGCCATGATGCTAAAATATCCATAAACCTTAAAGTTAAAGCCATAAACTGCAAATTATATTGGTGGTCTATGACGACATTTTTTTGCTGGTCCTCTCAGCAAGCTAGAAATTACACAACATAAAAATTCTTTTAATTCTAATCTCCAAATGCTTCTATTTGTTGAAATGTCAAACCTACACTTCTTTGCAATGTCTTTGAAAGAAAGGTTGCATAATTATTTTCAAATCGTTTTCTTTCAGGAGAAATAACAAAGGATGATGTAAAAACAGAGAAAGAGAAATTAAAAGAGAGATAGCAAGTCATAGGGTATTTGAATTTGGAGTGTGACTCTTGAGGACTGGATCAAAGTGCATGAATGTGATTAATTCTGTAATAAGGTTATGTGCTGGGCTTGGAGAGCATTAAATATAAAGCATACTTATAAGAGTACCATCCTCTTACATCCCGAAATTGTCAGTTTAGTTACATGAAACACTTATGTATAATGATTGTAATAATCATATGTCTTTTATTCCACATGCCTTTAATTTGGTCGGTCTTTGTCAGCCTCATGGTTACACTGCTTTGTGATCTTACTCACAGTAAGAAATCACTGAGGCAAACCTTTCTCTTTTTGTTCAACTTGTGTGTTTTTAATGTATTGAGAAACTTTCCATTGTTCTCCTTCATGCACGAATCATAAACAATTCTCTATCATTATATTTATTTATTAAAATAGATGCCTTGGCTTGTTGCTTTGCTTTATCTATTTTCTTCCCTCATCTTTATTAATGCTTTGTAGTTCAATTCGTAACCTCTTTTTCAAATGTCTTAATATGTTAATGTTTTGTAATGTTAATTGTTATTGTATTCAAATGTTACTTAATAATGTTGTTTCTTAAACAACAAAAAACCTTAAGATTCCTCATCCCTCAATCCTCAGATTCAGGAGTTGCTGAAATTCAAATCAAACATTTACATTTAGGGTTCTTAGTGCATTCACAGGCAGTGACGAATTTGCTTTTATTTGCTAGTAATAGTGCATGTGTTGTATTGAAAAGAAACCAATGAGGCTATCTAAACGTATAGGGGAAAAGAAAGAGAGATAAACGGTGTTGCACAATTCTTTTATCATTAATTAAAAGATTAAAATACCCTTCCTATGCATTCCCTTGAGACTGTATGTCAGTGACAGTCTGATGCAGTGCACTAAGTGTATTTAATTAACGGTAGTCTTTTATGAGGGTACTTTAGCACCTGCCCAATTCTTAAAAGGGCATTTATTATTTATGTGATATATCTTAGTTCACAAAAGTGTTGCCATTTAAGTGTCCTTTACTAAATAAGACTTTGAAGTGCAATGAACACAAAAGCGCATGTATTTGCACGCGCACGTGAGTTGTTACTTATCAATATTCTTTTTTTTTCTTAAGATCATTAAAACAAACCTGATGATGATTAACAAAATAGTACTGATAGCTACTATAGTACTGTTAGCCATATATTTTCTTATGGTTGTTCAATGACATTTAAAAAATGATTAATAATTAATAATAATAATTAATATAACAAGCTTAATGTGGGGGAATACATTTATGCTTATATTATATGTAAATCAACACACCTATAAGTGTTTCAATTTCATTTTTGGCAGGTTTTAATGCCTTAAAATATTTCATAGTTAAATACAAGCTATACAGACTGTCACATGCAGCGAAGGCTTGCTCCCATTCCCGGCATGAAAGGTTGACTCAAACGCAGGCAGAGATCAAAATAAGCTTCTTTATTAAACACATCATGACATGAAGCCGGGAAACTGGCGTGACCTCCAGCTCAAGGCAAGCTGGGGTTTACAATGAACTGCAACGGCGTTGTCTCCGTGCAGTCCCTATATACACACAACATAATTACACTTAACTAAACTCAGGTGTGTGTGCTTAACGCTGCGGCTCAATGATACAACCTAAAGTGAGCACAGGTGATTGTAGCGTGCCAATCCGTGCAACCTCGTGCTCCTGTGACATGAACATAAACATTACGTTAACATAAAGGGCCTGTGCACTAACTAAACATAAAAACCCTGTGAGGCACATGCCTCCACGTTACACAGACAAGCAATACCAATATCAGGGTGTTACTTATTTTCAGAGGCACGAACCAAACAAACAAAAAGTCAATAATGAGTATAGACAGCTTGACAGAGTCAGTAATGAAGAAGGCTCAGTAATGCTGTCACCATGAGAACGGCTATGTGAGTGGGACCTGTGAGACCTGAAATAGATCAGATCTAGCTGACAGAACGTATGACAAATGCCTCTTCTGTCTTTTTATACCTTGTCGAACTGGTGACAAGGCGAGGCATTTAGTCAGATCTGTATTTTATAAATGTTTACTTTTTTTATTCATTACTGTCAATGAGCTATAAGAATTGTCCTTATAATTGGTATAAATAATATACCGAAGTTGATCGAGCAGCCTGTTTGTCATTAATACGGAGATCAGATGGGTATCTCCAAAAAAACTAAGTTAAAAGAATGTAGCAGCGTTTTTGGAAAGATGGTGTCCATGTCAAGGGAGGAAACAGAATGTAACGAATGTTCTTAAAGTCGTCACTTTATACGCCGTCACACGTTGCATCACTCCACCAGAATTTTCTCAAATATAATAATTCAAAAATAACCCAACGCATTCCCAACTGGTATGTGCGTAAACTCCTAAAACCATTACGTCCTTAACTTTCTTTCATTTCAAGGAGACAATGCATTTTACTAATGCGAAAGCTTTCGCTGCTTTCACTGCTACTGAACGATCCTTAGGCTATTGAAATATTTATGTCCCACTTGTCACACATCCTCCTTAGTATGAGCTCTGATCCTGCCCACCACGCTCCCTGATGAATGGAGTTAATTAATGTAATTAAGTTCAAAGGTTGACACCCATGCTGGCTGCAATAATTAGATTTTTTCGGGAGTAGTCGGCAGTAGCTCATCAGAGACAATGAAAGCATATACGAGTGCAGTAGGAAACCCAGAGGTATCATAAAGCATTCAATAATGCAGAATTGCATCACCAGTTAAGAATTTGTTGTAACTACGTCGGCATTCAAACTATATTATGCATCATTATAATAATCAAAGCTGAGCATCTTTTTAATTATTACAGCTAATTAATAACACACTATTATGTTATGTCATATTTTTTGTGTCAAGTTCTGAAGGTTAAAGGAAACTACAAGAGTAAAGTAAATAAAAGTAAAAAAAAGTACATTTATTTTATTAAGTTCTTCTAAGTGTTTTAAGTTGATTTGATTTTGATTTTACAAAGAGAACATTGTGTTAGCTATGCTGCGCTAATGTCTGGAGAAATATTTTCTTTTCATACAATAATATCATTACTGCTTTGGAGATGTTCTATTGCTAGATGTCCTTGGTTCCTATGAATATAAAGTAAATCGCAAATAAAAGCATAAGCATTTCATAAAAATGTTTACATGGGCTACTCTATGACTGATGTTTTTGTCAGGTCTCCATAAAGAAAATTGCAGGCTAATTTACTTATTGATTCCTTTTTTTGTTTCAATTTTTTTATTTGATTATTTCATTAATCAACAAATAATTTCAATACAAACCACATACACATGCTTATGACACAAATACTTACTCTGCCTGTGTTGATCTTATTGCATCAAAAGAATCTATTACATTCCATTTTTTATTTCAATAGTGTATATTGAGTAAAATAAAATAAATAGTAAATATATAATATAGTAAATAGTTCTTATATCATTTTATGATGTCAAAATTATACATTTTAAATACATTTGAGGATTTTTACATACTGAACAAGGCAGAGATGACGGCAGCAAAGAAAAAAACATAGAGATGATATTACAAAAACACTGTAGCAAAGCAAACTGAACTGGGAACCATCTTCATCTGGGGAACAAAAGGTAGAGAGGTTATTTAAAAAAAATCCCTTCTGTTTCTGTATTATATAGTCAAAAATTGCAACTGTGTAACCAGAAGATTTTTATTATACACAAGATACAGTCCTTCTATCACTAGAGCTATATATCACAGCGAACATGTGTAAAAATGTTAACCACCATCCACAAAATTAGCCAAAAATACATTTTATTGTCCTTTGAAATCTCTGTGACACCAATATTTTCCTAGTAAATCATTTTTCACTCGATATGATCACATGCAGTTAGCACTCCTGCCTCACAGCAAGAAGGTCATGGGTTCGATTCCCGCACAGGGTGTTTCTGTGTGAAGTTTGCATACTTGCGCTACGTACTTGCGCAGGTTTTCCCTGGGTACTCCGGTTTCCTCCTGCCTCCAAACACATACAATTGGGCTTAGGTGAATCGGCTACTCTAAATTGTACATAGGAGTGAATGTGTGTGTGAACGGTTGTCTGTCTCCAAGTGTTAGTCCTGTGATTAACTGCAGATTGTACAGGATGTACCCTGCGCCACCCCCTAAGTTATCTGGGATAAACTCCAGCGCCTCCACAACCCTGAACAGGATGAACACTAGATAATGAATGGATGAATTAATGATCACATGCAAATTCTTATTACAAATAATTTTTTTTAAACAACATATGAATTTGCTTTAAAGTCTTTAAAATAGGTGGAAACATTTCTCCAGGTTTGTCACTGCTTCCTGGTTTCTGGAAACGCTGAGTATATACATGTTTGATTGCTAAAATGTATATTCATATACCATTGCTAAAATATGATTTAGCATTATCTCCCTACACTACAACTACTTTATTTGCCTGTGCTTTCTTTTTCAATCGTCACATTGTTTTTTATTTAAAAGAAAATTGTTTTGTGACCAGTTCAATCACTTCTGCATTTACAGATGTTTAAGCTGCATGCAGTAATTTCAGTTTTTTCTCATGCTTGAAATAGTTTCTTATTATGTACCTGTTAAATGAGCATAAGTACACGAGCTCATTATGTCTTGCTCATGAGAATTAGCCTTAATGTTTATTACTATGTCTTAACCATAGTTATAGTAGTTTAAAGGTTGGGTTTATTTACTGCACAGTGAAATGTTCACGGCATCTGGTGCAAACCAGGTATTAATTCATTCACTAATTAATTTGGGCAATATAACCACAACTGCCACAACTGAGCTGCCAGCGTCCCTGGCATCTCGCTCCGTCGTGACACGTGAAACATGGCCGTCATCTGCCTGGAGATGATCACCGATGACCAATGGACGGTGTACAAGGATGGGTCAAGACGGAACTTATGTTAATATGTCTACATTTACAATACAATACATATATCATATAACCATAACATCTAACTACGCATGCTGCTGTACCCAATATGAGGATGGGTTTCCCCCTGAGTCCGGTTCCTCTCAAGGTTTCTTCCTAACATTGCGTTTAGGGAGTTTTTCCTTGCCATCGTCGCCTAGGCTTGCTCTTGGGGATATAATTCATAAATTATTCACTTGTTTTGTTCTTAATGTGAATTTTCTGTAAAGCTGCTTTGAGACAATGTGTGTTAAAAGCGCTTTATAAATTAAATTGAATTGAATTGAACCAACTAAAGTAATTGAAAACCTAGTGGCAAACAAAGTGTGAGTGTTCAGGCAAAATTGATCTTAAAAACAGAAGCTGCCGAGAGCCCTGACCTCATCTCCACTGAACACTTTTTGGGATGAACTTGAACAACGCTAACACCCGAAACATCCTCACACAACATAAGTGCCTAATCTCACTAATCATTTTGAATGAGCAAATCCCGACAGCTGCACTCCACAATCAAGTGAAAAGCTTTTCAAGGCAAGGTGTGTGTCAGTAAGTGTTATAGGAGTCACTTTGAGACTAAATCTGGAATAGGCTGTGGGTGTAATGGTCAGATGTTCAAAAACCTTTCGCAATATAATGTATAATATACTGAAACTAATTGGTGCTTTCTATAGTATTATAGGTTTTTTTTCAGTTCATGATAGGAGTAATTCGATTTGATTATTTCATTGTGCATTCGCATTCAAGTCATTTTATTGTCATCATTTTGACTGCCATTGCTTTATTAATAAAGAATGACATTTTCAGCATACTATCTAACAAAAGCCAGTTTTATGCTTTATAGCTTTCTTTTAGATCAGAAACAAGCAGTGGGCTCAAGTGCACATTAACTCCCTAAGTCTGTAATGTCAGCTTCCATTAGTTTGCTTCCATTAGCCTTGCAGTACTCCTTCAATTATAGCAGCACACTTAGGACACCTGCTGCGGGGTGAGGGAGCTGCTGAACCAGTGTCTGGAGGGAGTAGATCCAGCTACATTGAGTGACAGCTGGTGGTCCTCCCTCAGACGCTTACTGGATCACTAATGACCCCTCCAGAGCAGGATGGCCCATAAACAGCAGGCTACATGTATAATGGAAATAAATGGAAATACCTAACACACAGACACCATGTTAATAAAGCGCAAAGGGCGCATCAAACTGAATGGTTTCATCTGTGGGCAAATATGTAGTTATATCAGTTAAGCACTTAAAAATACATCTCTTCAGTCACTGCAATGCATTAAGCCTGAGGATTGGACATTAAGTTATGTTGTCATTAAATTTGCATGATTATTTCTCATTGCCTGGAACAAAAGATTTTCTTATAATATGTTATATTACTTTGCATGTTGTATTATAATAAAATATTTCATAATTCTGGCTGGTGGTATACTGGGAAAAAAAAAAAAAAAGCTTTACTACTACTACTACTACTACTAATAATAATAATAATTATTATTATACTACTACTAATAATAATAATAGTAATTATTATTCTTATTCCTATTCTTATTCTTATTCTTATTATTATTTTGTTTCCTGGTTCATATCAACATGTGTAAGCTGGTTAAAAGTGTTTTGCTTGCATCAAGACACAAATAGAAATGAAACATTAATCAAATCCATCATATATGATCTGATACGTGAATGCTTTGTTTAAAAGTAATAAGCGGTCATAAATACTCCTTCCATAACTCTGATAGCATGTTGACAACACCTCAGTCTATTTGAGTCACATCGATTTTTGTTGACATAGGGTTGTGTTATGACATGTTGTAGGAAGATTTATGGTAGAATGTCATGCCAACTGCCTTTATAGCTTGGTGTGCTGCTGGCAAAGTATGTCAGAGACATATAATTGTAGTGAGGTGACATATTTTGCCTACTGAGGCTTAACTTGGGATGGAAAAAGTAAGTCTTGGAAAAACATGATATGCATTTTTCTTGGCAAGCTTGGTGGTACCTAGCAACTAGAATATTATTTATTAATATGTTTCCCCTTTAAAACCGTGCCAATTGATACACTGCAAGAACAGATGTGCTTTAAATTAAGTAATCTATGGATAATTTCTGTTTTATTTCGGCATATGTCATTTAGTATATTTGGACAATCTCATATCTATTGGAATTGATCGTAGCTGTTATAAAATCGTCCTGCAAATGTACAGCCAGCCTATATTTTAAACTTACTAACCCTGATACACCCAGTCTTCTAGCAGTAGAATCTCTTAAGTATGAAATTATATCAAGTATTAGTGTTTCAGAACTGACTAATCAATTTATTCTAAAGATGAGAAATCTTCCTGCTTGATTTATGATGTGTTTTTAATCCAGCGTTCAGTGGGCTAGCTTTCTACATGAAAAATCCTCTATAAGGTTTTTAATAGGCTTTTTTTTTTTTTTAATATTGATGAAAATAAAGATATACAGTGGTACCCCGCTTATCGACCGGCACGGACATTGGACTTTTCGCTTAGCAAACATTTTTTTGACCGAAATTTGCACCCACTGAACGACCAAATGCGCGCTTATCGACTTTTTTTTACCCCGATGCACGTGAGCGAGGGAAAGGATCTTCCCA
>JAOUQX010098949.1:0-10327 GCA_028566295.1 Liobagrus marginatus
TTTCTTATTTAAAAACATTTAACAAAACAATTGCGGTGTTTTTTGGGTGTCCGGAACGGATTAATGGCGTTTCAATTCATTGTAATGGGGAAAATGTATTTGACATACGAGTGATTCGAGTTAAGAGCTACGTCACGGAACGGATTAAACTTGTAAGTCGAGGCCCCACTGTATTGCTGTTCTTCTGTGGTTTTGTTTCTCATTAACGGCACTAGCAGGATTCCCTATGACAGCATGGCAACAAGATTGTCCTGCACAACCCTCTGACCGCAACCTCACTGAACAACCTTTTGAGTGAATTGTAACACCTATTGTACCCTAGACCTCCTCAACCAACATTAGTGTCTGAACTCACTAATACTATTGTGGCTGAATGAACAAATTCTGACAGTCACGCTCCACAACCTTAGTAAAAGTGTGGAGGTTATTACAGGAGTAGGAATAGGACTAAATCTGGAATAGGATGTTCAAAAAACACATAGGGATGTTATAGTCAGGTGTCCCAATACGTCTGCCCATGCAGTGTATACACCTATACTAAGACAAGAATATTTAGTATAATAGGTATTAGACTACTACAGAACTCAATAATGTGTTCATTGGAATTGTTGGCCGTTAGCCTACACAACCTTTTTTCTATCTCTAAAACTGCCCTGTCAAATGGCTAATACAAACAACTCTGCCCCACTACTGGTAGACACTGTCCTCTTGAGATAGATTAGCCCCTAAGTAGGCAGCTAAATTGGATCATGATCCATTTCCTGAGTCGTGTCCAAAGACAGAAGAGAAATGAAAGCATTTTCCATGACTTTTCCTGGGACGGGGTTTACATCTGAACCAGAGAACACCTCCTAAGGGAGAAGAACACATTAGACTTTTCTGACCTCTCCAAATGAACCTCGTATGCTATTAGCATTTAGCATTAGCATGTGTGCATGCTGCATTGACTGTGTTGTTAAGACTGCACACACTGCATAGCTGAATTGTCACATCATTTAGAACCTGTTGTGTATCTCTTAAAAGTAAAAACGAGTTCCTGCTCATTGCTACAATCACTAAAGAGATCACTACTTTATCATGTGACTGTTAAGATCATGTCATTGTACCACCAGCTGCATCTTTTGAGTGTCTTGCTGGCTTAACACTTTCCAGTGTTGTCCATTTATTTGACATGATTATGCCAGTCAGCATACAATGACAATCCTTAAGTGATTGTGCAATCTTAAATGATTAAAATTTTTATTCAAATCGATAAAAGATTCGATATTTTAATACCAGGGTGGCACAGTGGCAGAGTGGTTAGCACTCCTACCTCACAACAAGGACTTCAGCGCTCCCACGATCCTGAACAGGATAAACACTAGATAATGGATGAATGGATTCATTTTAATAGCACCATCAGGGCTAATATGAGAAATGACAGACATATTCTATCCGAGAGAAAGTAGCATTATAACTGCAGCATGTTTAAATCAAAGTTCAAAGTTTGTCACTTGCACATCATACATAGTACATTCATGCTGTGAAATGCTTTATCGACTCACCAAAATTCACTAGTAAGATAGTGGGGGGAAAAAACTATTTTCACAGAAAGAGAGAAGGAGTGAGGTATTCTTTTTCTATAATTATTCTATCATTAAAATCCTTACACTTCATATACCTTTTGAAGATTTATTAAGATTTCAAACAAATACAAATCGAAAATAATTGATTCCCCACTCAGGATCAAGAAAGAAATAAAAACATTCTAAACTAAGGTTAAATTCTGGTTTAAGTAAAATATTAAATTCTTTAAGCAAGCAAAATAGCATAAGCTAACAATCTCCTCATGGACTAAGTATCTAAAAACAAGCTTTCCTAATCTTAAATCAAAGAATACATAAGACTAACTAAGACGAACGAACCATGACGACCAAACGTCCTAAGATGACTGAACGTGCTGACTTCTCCATTCAGTGCTCTATTTATACTCTAACAGCATGTTAACATGGTCATAACCTGTGCTTCCAGCTTAACATTGTGGTTTCTCGTTCTGTTTAGGCTTACACTATCATTATCATAAATCATATGTAGCAGTCTCGCTCCGAACGGCTCTCGCCGGACAGCGTGAACCGGGACGAGGGTACGACACAAATGCAGACTTCTTTGACATGATCCTTTATTTTTTGTGCACAGCTCAGCATACAAAGTCAGTGAATAACTAAATGCTGCTACACCAAACAATGATCTGCGTCAACGCCTGCTCTTTTAAACTAACTCATGATTAGTCTCTAACTTAACTCAGGTGTTCGTGATTTAAACTGAGGCATGACAATTAAACATAAAGAGAAATTCAGGCGTGCATGGTTAACTGAAGGCGTGGTAATCAGTGTGTGTGTGTGTGCCCGTGTGTGCGAACAGTGGAGCATGTGAAACAAAAACATAAACACAAAGCACGGTGAAACACATGCTTCCTCGTTTGTGCACGTTACAGCATAGCATCATTTGTTATACATCGCACATTTACTCCAATCCATTTTCACAAGTTCCTCTTTTTCTGTACGATACAAAAAAAATCTTGTGTCTGAAGTTTAAGCCTGCGTGTTGTGGTCCTCCACGAGTGCCAGCGTCTTGCATCATCTTGCTTCCTGTCTTTAGGCACAGCTCAGATTCTCCTTCTACGTCACTTGAGAAGAAGTTGTCCCAGCTGGACACACAGCTGCGTCTCTCTCCTGTGACTTTTCTGCTGTTGCTCAATAGACTGAATGCGGCTAGACAAAGCTTTCACAATTTTATTCAACCTGTAAAACTTTTTTCCTTTAATGTATTTGAACAGTAGTCCAATTATCAAGATCACTTTCCAAGACAAACTCTGATTTTACTGAGATTTTTTGATCATAACTGCAACTTGCTTTTCCTACCGCCTATATGCTTTATCTCTACAAGTGTTAAACTTGGTCCTCGCTATATATTGAAAATATAGAGTTGCTTATCAGATTCAAATCCAAGCTATTGACGGTGTACACTTGCTTTCTGCAGTTACTTTTTATATAGCTGCTATCCACGCTAATTTAAACCAGTGTCTGCAAACATGACTATGGCTACTAAATTACCACATGCACAGACACAGGAAACAAATTCAGTTCAATATAAAATGGTAAATCATTTCCCTCATTTTTGAGGATTTCATGGTCAAATATTAGAACTGGATAATTCTGAGTCTGCAGCCCTATAGCCGGTTCTCAGCCAGCGCTCATTTATCTGATTGATGGTGACAGCATGAGTGGCTGTCTGTCCTTGTAGGCGCCTATCACTAAATGTGCGAATCTGATGTCTCCAATGCCTCCATTGATTAATCAGATTCAGCATCTGGGATCAATAGTCTAATGAATTGGCTCTGAAAGAAAATAATTAACATTGGGATTTGTGACATGTAGCCTGATCTGTGCGTGTATGTGTGCATTATATGAATATATTCATATGGCTGGTTGAATCCCGCCCAGCGTCTTTCTGTGTGGAGTTTGGTGCTTGCGCAGGTTTTCCCCAGGTACTCCGGTTTCCTCCCACCTCCAAGCACATGCGATTGGGCATAGGTAAATTGGCTACTTTACATTGTCCATAAAAGTGAATGTGAGTGTAAATGGTTGTCTGTCTCTAAGTGTTAGTTCTGCGATTAACTGGTGATTGTACAGGGTGTACTGCACCTCACACCCTAAGTTAGCTGGACAGACTCCAGTGACCCCATGACCCTGAACAGGAGGATAAATGCTAGATAATGAATGGATGGATGGATTTATATGACCTGTTCCTTGGATGGTGCCTATATAGAGTTTTGTCATTTCTCAAATGGCTTTAATTTCTAAGATTGTTCTTTTTCAAACCATATATCTCCTTCTCTATTCCTTCTCAGAAATATTTCACTCATCAAGCTCTGTAGATTATGATTTACCACCATTTGTAGCTTCCTGCTGAGAAGGAAAGCTTCATGGATGCTTAACTCCTAACTATCTCATTTAGCACATCTGTTCAAATGCGCATATGTTATTGATATAAACAATTATAAACAAAGGCTTTTGCACACACTGGAGCGTCTGGACACCATTTCGGTTGACTGCTATCCATGTGATGGCCCTATTTGATAAAAGTCCTGGTTCTTTTGAGACACATGGATCCTCCTTTGTGCTTATTTGGGCACGGCAACAATTAAATTACTGTACCCCTGTTAAGGATAATGCACTTAAGAATAGAACTCTGAGATAATTCCTTTACGGAACTAAACTTTACTTCTTCCTTATATTAGGTTTGCTGTTTCATTGAAACCCTTTAGACTAATATAAAGTGATATTGGTCAGGTGTGCAGCCTATATTTAGGCTGTTGTCTCTGTTGTCACGGAGTGCTCTTTTGCAGCCACCTGACAGTTTCGAAGATGCTGAAAGGCTCATTCGTTGCTGCAGAAAGTGATTTTAGTATTTTTTTATTTAGCTCCAATGATCCAGTGGAAGTCTTTAGGGAATCGGGAGACTGATTTAGAAGTCATTACAAAGGTTTGCCCTTCAACTGAGCTAATTTCTGTCAGAAGATCATTCACTTTGATGTGTATTTTCTAACTACAATTAGACTATTCATGTAAATGGATATCGGTGATCTTCTGAGCTAGTATCTAAACAAGCTCTCCTTTCTTAGTTACTTTCTTTCAATGAAGCTTATAGAGGTGATTAAAGTGAAGGCATACTGAGTAGTAAACATAGATTTATATTAAATGAGTGTGTATTTGTGTGTGTGTAAGATTGGGGAAATTCAGGTCTTGGTTTTGAGATGCCTGATTGCTTGTGGATAGAAACTGTTGGACAGTCTGTTTGTGAGGGCCTGGATGCTTCGGTAGAGCATTTGGCTTCTGGTAAAGCATTTCCAGGGTTGACAAAGGATAGCCCAGGGTAAGTCAATACAAGAATCAGCAATTGGAAGCTTCAGTGTACTTTCTGTTTCTGTTTTAGCTGCCCAGGCTAATTTCCTAGGCTAAAAAGTAGTTGCTAATGCAATTTAATAACACATTGAGCGCTAGTTAGCATGCTAAGTGCATCATTAAAGACTACGGGAGACATAATTTTTGATGATCGTTACCAACGTCTGATGTCTTCCGACAAAGTTTTTATGTTTGTGCCCTTGACAAAAAGGAAGTAGGTCTTAATTTTCTCAGTGTTTTGTCTAGGGACAAATGGACTGGACGGAGATCGTTATCGGCCAATAATCCCATTTTATGACTTGATCGATACTCACTAAACTTGGCTGACCCAGTGAACCGATCTTTGTTTGTATTTATTGTTGTCTTGTATTAAGTATCCTGATATTCATAGTGTTCTGCATAAACCCCATTTAAAAGGTATATTAAAATGTTCACCATATAATAAATGGAAATAAAAATAAATAAATAATTTGTGAGTATTTATTAAAAGTATTTGTTAAAACAATAGTTACATACAGTATCTTACAAAAGTGAGCACACCCCTCACATTTTTGTGAATATTTTATTGTAAAGTGTGTACAGTGTAAATGTGCTGTGCCTTCAAAATAACTCAACACACAGCCATTAATGTCTAAACTGCTGACAACAAAAGTGAGTACACCCCTAAGTAAAAATGTTAGAATTGGGCCCACAGTGTCAATATTTTGTGTAGCCAGTATTTTCCAGCACTGCCTTAACCCTCTTGGCCATGTAGTTCACCAGAGCTTCACAGGTTGCCACTGGAATCCTAATCAATTTCAATTTAATTCAATTTTATTTCTTAAGCGCTTTTAACAATATACATTGTCCCAAAGCAGCTTTACAGAAGATAAAGAATAAGAAGAATAAGTAATTAAAAAAAGTAAAAAAAATAAAATTCCAAAATGTGTAGAATGTAGAACAGCAGAATGTTGTATATATCATGTTACAGTTGATATACAGTCAAAATATAAACATATGAACATATGATCAGTCTTGACCCGTCCTTGTACACCCATCCATCAGTCAGCAGCGATCACCAAGCAGAGAAAGAGCATCGGAACGTGTCAGGATGGACCAAGACAGCCAGGGACGCCGGGAGCTCGGTTTCAGCATGTATAACTCCGGCAGAAATACAGAATTTGCGAGGTATTATGTATGCTCTTGTAACTGGTAGATACAATGTACACTACTAACAAGCTGCAGGACGGGTCTACTGAAGAAGCTTGGCCCCTTTATCTGCTCCTTTACCTGAGCGAGAACTATTTCTAATAAGCTTGACTGAACAAATCTTGACTTTCACTCCCCCATGACCTAATCACGGAGCTGGTGGATGTTAGACCTTGCACTCCTCCACCTTCAGGTTGAGGATGCCCACATATGCTCAATAGGGTTTAGATGTGGAGACATTTTTGGCCAGTCCATCACCTTTACCCTCAGTTTCTTTAGCAAGGCAGTGGTCGTCATGGAGGTGTGTTTGGGGTCGTTATCATGTTGGCATACTGTCCTGCGGCCCAGTCTCAGTCTACAGTATGTCACATTACATGTTGGCATTCATGGTTCCATCAGTGAACAGTAGCTCCCAGTAACTGCAGCACTCATGCAGCTCCTGTCACTCAGGGAATCTGTCCTGTTAAACTGCTGTATGGTCATGGCCACCGTGCTGCAGCTCAGTTTCAGTAATGTTCTTATAACCTCGGCCATCTTTACGTAGAGCAACAATTCTTTTTTTCAGATCCTCAGAGATTTCTTTGCCATGAGGTGCCATGTTGGACTTATATTGACCAGTATGAGAGAGTGATAACACCAAATTTAACACACCTGCTCATCATTCACACCTAAGACCTTGTAACACTAACGAGTCACAAAGACACTGGGGAGAGAAAATGGCTAATTGGGCACAATTTGGACATTTTCACTTAGGGGTGTACTTACTTTTGTTGCCACTGGTTTAGATATTAATGGCTGTGTATTGAGTTATTTTGCGGTGACAGCAAATTTACAGTTATACAGTCTGTACACTTTATCTGAAAAAGGTTAACAGTGATCAGAGAGCTACATATGTTTACGCTCCACATCGAGGTTGTTTCGGTGGGTCACTATGACAATAAATCGATACTCGGTATCGGCTGCAAAAATCCTACTCGCAGCATCACTAGTTTTGTCTGTGTAGATTTAAGATGTCTTTGCATCAGATGTAGTATGTGTTACCACATCTCTGCATGCTTCAGATCATCTGTCTAGTCCTTATGCATGCTAATGGTTATGCTAAGGGTTATATGTCACACATAAACATTTTTCTTTTTCTTATTACTGTTTATCTTCTGTAAAGCTGCTTTGGGACCATGTGTATTGATAAAAGCGCTTTTAAAAATTTTTTTGAATTGAATTGAATTAATGAATCTCTCCAGCAGATTATCTCCCCTGATATGTGTAATACAGCAGATAGTGGGGTTGGGCTAGGGTTAGATCTTCAAGGTTCATTGCACCGCTAACGTCATTGAGGTTAAGCAAAAATTACATAACAAAAATAATTTAAGAATTTTTCCAAGTTATTGAACCTACAGTATGTGTTAACTGGGCAACTATGAATTTTAATAAAAAATGCTTGAATGCACAACAAGTGAAACACTGGGTTTGTTGAGCTAAAATATGACAATTACATTTTGTTCCATTTCTCTAGAAAGCTGTGTAACGTTCGGCTCAGGGAGCTGGATGAAAACCCGGTCCGTGTAGTGACGACCCAATTGCAGGCTGCAGCAAACAATACTTTTATTGAAACATAACATAAAACTGGACAAGACATCCGGGTTACTTTCTAGTGACGAACTACACTTGAGCTAGACTCAGTGCGTCCTTTTAACGAGGCTTGGAGCCCTTGACTTAAACTGCTCACAGGTGCGCGTGATTTCAACTGAGGCATGATCATTCCCTTAAAGTGAACACAGGTGTGTGTGTGAGTGCGCACAATGGAGCATGTGACACAGAAAACACAAAACATAGTGAAGCACATGCTTCCACGTTACAAGCTGAGGCTGCAGAGATGAAAAAAAGTCTCAGCAAAACTGGACAAGTGTAGATAAAAAAAAATAAAATAAATGTGTGTGTGCTAATAAAATATCCACAAATGTTTGTCTATACGTATGTAGGTAAAAACCTAAAGCTTTTTCTTAAGTCTACTAAGAGACCCTTGGCATCTCGTATCTCTTAGGAAAGCCTCATTATTCATTTAGGCCATGGTGCTCTGCACTTACTGGCATTGCATGGCAAAAACTGTGGATCAATGTTCAATCAATGGCTCTCCAACTACTAGATTTGGCACTGAATAGAAGTACATTTAAACCTAAAAATCCCATTACTGGCGCAAGAGGGAGGAGCACCTCGCTAAGCACAGCACTCACTCGATCCCATCCATATAAACCCAGCCTTATTCAATTCATCCCCAGTTTGTGGTGTTGTGTTCACCACCAATGTGTGTATTCACATCAGTAATTCCCTCAGAGTCGTAAATATCCACGGCTGTGCTGCAAGTGGGAAATTTCTGCACCACACTTTCTCCACTACTGATGTTATTCGATTTGAATTGGTCATGTTTATCTTCCCCTGACAAGAAAGATTCATCACTTTTGCTCTCCCAAGTCGGACTCCTGTTTATTCATTTCATTTTTAATAACTGGTTTGAGTCTGGAGTCCGGACTGCTATTAATGTATTATTATTTTTATTTTTGGAGTTGCTTCAGCTTCTGATAACTTAGTCTGATGGTTTATTTATGATGCACATCATTACTTAAACAAATGTACGGTATTTATTTTTGAGCCCACTCAGCACTTTAAAAAGTGCTTGCCAAGCATGAACGATAGTGGTAGGTAATATAATAAAACAATTCATGGTGAGATAGCTAGCTAGTTGAATACATAAAAACACACTAAGAAAAAATAGACACTTGTATACAATAATAAATTAAATGTATTACTTTTGCACTATGTACTATTGCATGCCTAATAGTTGGTGGATCCATCCATCCATCGCACAGCACTTTGTTGTGTTAATTAGATAAATCAGTAATTTTTGCATGTCAGCTGGAATTTGGCCATTGTGTTGTGCAACCTGTGTAGCGGTTAATATCTATATACACGCTCAAACAAATTAAAGGAACACTTTTAATCAGAGAACAGCATCAAGTCGGTTAAACACCTGGGATATTGATCTGGTAAGTTAAGTAACAGAGGGGGTTGTTAATCAGTTTCAGCTGCTTTGGTGTTAAGAAAATTAACATGTACACTAGATGGGCAACAATGAGACGACCCCCTAAACAGAAATGGTTTTACAGGTGGAGCCCATGAACATTTTTCATTACTCATCTTTTCTGACTGTATTTCACTAGTTTTGCACTAGTTTGGTAGTGTCAGTGTCACTACTGGTAGCATGAGGTGATTTCTGGACCGTACAGAGGTTTCACAGGCAGTCCAACTCCTCCAGGATGGCACATCAATACGTGCTATTCCCAGAATGTTTGCTTCTGTCTCCCAGCACAGTCTCAAGGGCATGGAGAAAATTACAGGAGAGATTGGACAGGACGGATTTATCAGGAAGGAGTAAACTTATAATAACAATATTAACAGACATTTGAATATAGATAAGAAAACATTTCGATACATGTTCTATGTTAAGACCAGACCTGTAAATGTCAGAGTGACATTGACATGTTCAGGTCAGGGGAGAGATGAGACTCGGTTCACAGACACACATACACCTCTGCACAGGAAACCAAGTCTGACTTGGAGTGTGTGTGTGTGTGTGCTGAGACATCCGGTGCAGGGTTAAAAGTGAAGGTTTACAAGGCTTATAACTAATAATATAACAAGAAGGGTTAAAATAAAGTGACAAGCAGGCTTCAGTTTGAATAATAACAAAATAATCAAAGTAGACAAGCATATAAGAAGCATAAAAAGTATAAAAGCATAGACAGTATAACCTTAAGAATGTATGGTATGAAGTAACAAAAGATAAAAAATAGAATCAGCATATTAAACAGGAAAAAGAAGAGTAAAAGTATTTATATATTGTCAGCGGAAGAAAATAAAATCTACAGTTTAAAAGATTAACAGACACACCAAACATGCTCAGTTAAGAGAATGGTAACAGAAGAATCTCAAAAACAAGTTTGAATGAAACAAGGAAAGAACTGCATGAAAGTAGGCTGGAATTTTAAAATTAAATGACAAATTGGCCCAATTATATTGAAACGAAATGAAACAATAAAAATAGGAAGCATACCCGTATATGCTGGTGTATAAGTCGACCCGGTGTATAAGTCGACCCCCCTATTTTTCATTCGCAAACTTGGGTTTTCTGCTATACTCGC
>JAOUQX010098983.1:0-10319 GCA_028566295.1 Liobagrus marginatus
TTTTTCTGTAAAGCTGCTTTGAGACAATGTGTGTTGTAAAAAGCGCTCTATAAATAAAATTGAATTGAATTGAATAGTCTCGAAAGAAATTAAAGTAAGTAACACATTTACGTAAGCGCTTCGCAAATTTATGTTCGTCATTTTGGCACAATCATCTCGTGAAGGCGGGGCTAACAGCTCCTCGCACTTTTTGGCTCGTGAGTTTTCTTCTTCTGATGTGTAAAATAACCGTGTTTTAGCTATTGTTCTTTAATATACTCTTATTACTGTTATAGACTATTGTAGTGTAGGCTATTTACAGCTCCAGAGTCCAGAGAATGTGCCCGCCCCACTGAAACACTACTTCCGGTTCATTGAGCCGGTGATCAAAAACTCGCGAGCCGCAGTTAGCCCCACCCTCACAAGATGTTTGTGTAAAAACGCAAACGTAAATTTGTGAAGCGCAAGCGAAAACTTGTAACTTCGAAAACGGAAACTTGGAAAGCGCAGACGAAATTTTTAATTTTCGAGTGGTTTTCCAATTTATCAAGTATATTTTTGTTCGTTTTCGAGAAGGTTTCATCATTTATATTGCAACAAATCTGATTCTATGGAAGCACTACATTAGTATTCAACCAGTGACACATCACTTTACATAAATGTCTCACCATTTAATGAGATGGATGTGCTTGAAATTACTTGCATAATTCAGTGAGGTTTGGTTGTATCTGAGAAAGTCTTAAATCATTCTCTATGCAGAGCCTATGTTCTTTATGCTGGTAAGTGCTGAACAAGCACTTTTGCAAAGGTAAGTTGTCGAGAAGGGACGTAATGTTTCAAATCGTGATTGCTAAGGCTGGATACTCCGCCAGTAAGGCAATCCAGAAGTCTGGCAGTGAATCTCGAACAGATTTCAACGGGACTCCAAAAATGGGCAGGTGAAGTCTAATTACATGTGGTACGAACAGATGTACAGACTCACTGCATGAGTGAAAATTTGCTATGTGTACACTACAGGGGACACGTCTTTATTTTACAGGGGACCGACGAGGATGATGCGGGCCTACTAGGAGTTTGCGAGGACGAGGAGGCCTTCCTGCCCTCTGGTGTGCCCCTGGCTAGCGGCCCTGCTGCTTTACCACAGTCTATCCTCCTGGATGTGTGTGAACGAGTGGCCGCTCGGCTCAGCATGGTGTGGCCGGCCCCACAGAGTGCCACCAACCAGGAAAGGTACATTTGTGATGGGAAATTGCTGGGACCACCGCCCAGCCTGAGAAAACAACTCCCGTCTTCTGAGCGTGCGTGAAGCACATGAGGCACAATTGGGGCGATTCACTGGACGTAATACACGCTCTCACGGGCCTCGAGGTCAAGGACATGGCTACGCTTGGCATGGGTGGCCCCTCCCCCGCCGTCAAACCGTCTATAGCCAGGCACCTTAATCCCGGCCACGGTGGGCTGCTCGTTCCAGCTAGGCCGGGTTTGCCCACAAAAATTGACGGTTTGTCTGCCTCTGTCCACCAGGCCGATTATAAATCCTCAGCCCCAGCAGTATAACCCACCCACCACTAGGCCTTGGGTTAAAACTGTGCCCACTGTGCAACTGGTAAACCCCTGACCGCCTCTTCCGAATCTAAGCGCAAGCGGCCAGCCTGATGCTCTACCGTTCCAAACTCAGAGTCTGTGTTCTCAGGACGCCTGCACCATTCCCGTGGCTGCCCAGCCCAAGCCTTTAATGAGAGTTTTGTGTTCGCCTCGCGTTCTGGAGGTCTGTTGTGAGAAAAAGTTTGGAAGCAGTTTTACCACACAGCACACACTTTGTTCCCCTCACCCAAATAATAAAGGCTCCAGCCCCAGTGTTGCCTGACACAAAAGAACACAAAACAAACATAAAGAACACATTAAAACATATGAATTCGTTTCAGAGAGCGCACTGCTCTCTGAACACGCGTGCGCCTTTTCTAGTTTGCCCACTCGATGGCACCATTGTATCACAAATGAGCCAACCCGACACGCAAGTGTTTGACCACGCCGATTTTTTCCACACAGAAAAATTCTTCGTTTCGCCTATTGCAGCACGTTACGAATTCTCAGTTCCCTCGTTCGGGCTCGCCCTAAGTCCGAGGACTTTCTCTGTGTCTGTGGAAGAGGGCTTAGCGCGCCTGAGCATGTCAGGTCTGCAGATTTTGACTTATTTGGACGATCAGCTTATCATCGCCGAATCGAAGGCGGAAGCGGTATGGGACACGTCGCGTGCTCATGCATGTCACATCTCTCGGTTTCAGAGTGAATATAGACAAAAGCAGCCTCACACCCAGTCAGTGCATCACATTCCTGTGCCTGGAATTGCGCTCAACCTCTATGCATGTGCCTCTCTCCTGAGAGCGCGTTCACGCTCTGGTGAACTGTGTGGTTTGGTTCACAGAGGGGGCGGGCTTGCAATATCGCACATGTCTCAGACTGCAAGGTCTGATTGCTTTATCTGTCCAGGATTTTTGCTGCTGGGGCTTCTGAGGATGAGAGCATTCATGAAATGGGGTTAGTCGCTACATTTCAGTCCGTTATGCGATCTCAGATGCTTTGAGACAGTGACATGCATGTGCGCGTGTGCGTAGCGGCTTAACGCGACTGGAGGAGCTAGAGCTTTTACGCACACGGATCCCCGTTGGGGACGGTTATGTTGCGGAAAGTCGTAACGACAGATGCGTCCTTGACAGTCTGGGGTGCCACCCAGGAGGGATGACCGGTGAACTGCGCTCTGCAGTTCCACCCTGCGCTCAGCGCACATAAATTACGTGGAGCTTTTTACATTACTGAAGGCTCTGATGTACTTTCGCCCTCGCCTACAGGGACATCATGTGCTCGGAAGCTGCGACAACACCACAGCGGTAGCATGTGTAAATCGCCTGGGCGGTTTGCGCTCGTCGAGCCTCCACGCGCTAGCGCACGAGCTTTTAGTGTGGAGCGGGCAATTTTTCCCTCATGTTCCAGGCATCCTGAACAGAGGTGCGGACCTCCTATCGAGGGGGAACCCACTCTACGGAGATTGGCGTCTCCACTCCCAGATAGTGAGCTCATTATGGATGAGATTCAGACAGACAACTGTAGATCTGTCCGCCTCGCGCGAAAACAGCCATTACCCTATGTTCTTTGGATAAGGGCCGGTCCTTATCCACGATTAAGGTCTACCTGGCAGCGATCTCGGCCTGTCATGTGGGTTTTGAGTGCTTAATGGTTGGGCAGCACCCATTGATGAGCACATTAAAACATTAAATTAAAACAGTCCCAGAATGGGACCTCTCCATGGTGCTGGAGGCGGGAGATGTCTCCATGAAGCTACTGTCATTTAAGACAGCCTTGCTCTTGGCCTTGCCTTCGGCCAAACGTGTCAGCGAGCTACATGCATGCTCGGTGCATGCCTCGTGCACGGCGTTCTCTCTTAGTGGAGAAGTTTTTTCTTAAGCCTAACTGCTTTCCTGCTTTCACATTGGAGGTATGGGAGCGTTCCGCTTTTCACCCTCTGCATTTTTCCTCCAAGGGGGATGAGAGGCTGCATGCACTGTGTCCGGTTCATGCCTTACGAGCATATATAACCAGGACCTGTGTTTTTTGGAAGAGCAACCAGCTTTTCATTTCAAGGGCACCTCCACATAAAGGGAACCCCATATCTAAGCAGTGCCTCTCACACTGGCTTGGCGGAGCTATTGCTTTGGCGTATGAGTCGAAAGATGTGTGACCCCGAGGGAACATCAGGGCTCATTCCACGAGGGGCTTGGCCGCCTCTTGGGCATTGTTCAGGGGTGTGTCTGTGCAGGATATCTGTGCTGCTGCCAGCTGGGCTTTGCCTCATACATTTGTGCATTACTACCAAATGGATGCCACCAAGGCTTTGGTGGCACAATGCCGTCTTGGGGGTGGGGCCTTCCTGACCCAGGGCGGATGTTTGTGCGCACATGTGTATCATTAGGCGCGTATTGCAAAATATTGCATATTATGGGCCTGGGCTGTGCTAGATTTTTTGGCTTGTGTGGGCCTCACACAGGTTTCATGCCCTGCTTGCGCACTGCGTTCAGGTGTGAACCTCTTTCTGGTGTACAGAACCTCACTGTGAGTGTATTGGGCAACCGGGGAGCTGTCCATGTCTCTCCCATAGGTGGATCTCGAACACGAGATGAAGAAAGAGATCAATAGGTTAATGTCGTAACCCCGGTTCTCTGAAACATTGAGTGAATTTCCCGCATGCTAGGTAGAAGAGCACCAGTTATCTTCTCAGCAGTCCTGACTGTCCGTTGTAGTCTACTGATGTCTGATTTAGTCTACAATGAATGCTATTATCAATTAATTATGAATTAATTATCAATTAATCAATTAATGTATTCATATATCGGTGAATTCATATAGCAATGAAGCTGTTTAAAATTACTTTTAATTCTATTTACTGCTTCTTCTATTAATCTCACCTGGAGTTTGGTCCGCCGTATGCGTGAAAACACTAAAATAAAACGCACCTGGGCAACAAGATGCATACCTAATTCATGATTGGTTGCTTTGCGTAGGACGGGGTGGGGCTTAAAAATATAATATTAAAAGCTGATTCGTCCTTATTGCTTTCCATCAGAAACCTGCCATTTTCGTACCTGACACTAAACGATGTCTATGGTAAATGATCCTGTCCGCCATCCAGTAGTAACCTGTCCATTAACGATACAAGTTACATACGTGCCGCGACATAACTCGTATCAGTGCGTTGCTCTATAGGACCACTAACCGAAAAGCACGATCTAAAGTTTCATTCAGAACAGTGTCATTTCCTTCTACTAGTCACATCGACACTGGAATTAAAGCAGGCGCTGCATACATTCACGAAACACTCTGAATCTGGGCTCTGGCTAAAGACGTCAACGGGTAAGTTGAAAACAACAAGGCACGTCTGACACATTAACACACGGCAACGATGGGACGTTGGGCACATGAGACAGAAAGAACGTGCCATTTGCACGCTTGTCAATATCGCGCCTGCGCCATTGCTTTGAAAACATCCTTTAAGTCAGTATCCGTGAAAGGTGCTGATATTTTAATCTGACAACACCCTTTATTATTACCCGCCTATTTTTTTTCTTTAATTATATGTACGGTTTCTATTCACGTCAATTCTGTTGGCTACCCGGTTTGTTTTGAACGGTAGCGGCTGTACAACACTTAAAAATGGACGTCTTTAAAAAAAAATAAAATAAATCTGTTGTCAGTAGTGCAGTTTGCGTCGCGATATTACACACCCTACGTTTTAATAATCCTGTAATACATTTAAGATGCAGATAGCGAAAATACGTGCTATTTTTCTGTGGTTGTTTCCTGGTGTACGCAAATGGCAACTATTTCCTTGTAAACTAGGAAACCCGTGTTCGTAACGTCATGACACGCAGCCAGCTAAAAGACGCAGGGAAGTACCTGCATTAACTTGAGGCTTCCACTTTCACATTAGCAAAGTGACACACTTAAAATAAATACTAAAGTGTACTTAACAATTCCTTCACTTGTGGCTGGGGCGGTACCATTCATATTAAAGGTACAAAGGGGATCAGCATTTTTACCTTTAATACGTACTTTTCATATCGTGACGGCCTTATTGTTGAACACATTTTTGTATAAGTACCTTAAGCACACAGTGCTCAGAATTTCTTTGTATGTTGTAGCATTACATTATTTCTCCACTGAGACTAAGCGGCCTCAACACCGTTCCGGCATGATGCTGCCCCTGTGCACAAAATGTCCTGAACTGAGACCTGACCTCAACCCCACTGAACACCTCCTCTTACAGCACTATTGCCTGAACCCACTAATACCATTGTAGCTGAAAGAGCACAAATCCCCCCAGCTATGCTCCAAAACCTTGTTGAAAGCTACAGAAGTGTGGAGGTTATTATAGGAGTAAGAGTAAAACTAAATCTAGAATATAAGGTTCAATAAACACTGATGTGGGGTGTCAAGTGACCCAATACTTTTAATATAGTGCATGTCATTTGGAATGCAGCTTCTGCATGTTAAAATGCACTCACAGTGAAGAGTCTGCTGAGAAATGCTCAAATAATATTTCCCATCATAAAATATCACAGGTTTCTTGTGGCATCATGGTTGCCACATCGCTTCTAGATTTAGCCTGTTTGTTTGTTCTGTTTTTTCATGTCATTACAGACAGACTGAAGGATGATGAGATCAGATCTCTGTGTGGAGCACAGATGGCTGTTGTCAGACTCCTTTTGCAAACAAAATTCTCACTCGATTATTACAATTAATTGCAAAATGAATGTTTGGAAATGTAAATTGATATTTACTACTGGCACAACAGCGAAAGCTAGAAACTGACTTAAAACCATTTTTATCATTGAGTGCTCTTTGCCGTGGATCATGTGCTTTAAGTTCAAGTTCGAGAAGCTTTATTGTCGTAACACTATAGCTGTTGCAATACACAGTGAAAGGAAACAACGTTTCTCCAGGACCATTGATGCTACACATAACACAGTCAAGCAAAACAGAACAACAAAGAGCTACATACAACACAAAGTGCAACAAGTGCAGACAGTGTAAAACAAACAGTACAATACAATACACCACAGGACAGATACATAGAACATAGCGCCAATTGTTGTGCAACATATGGCAATGTACTAAATAATGATAGCAGCGTTAAAAGTTAAAGTAGCAACATTATATAGCACAGTAAAGTGGCTAATGTAAACAGTAGCAGCATTGTGTTATGGAACAGTAAGAAAACAGTATAAAACAGTATTCAAGTGACTATGCATGCGTGATAATTTTGTGGGTGTTAACAGTGAGTGCGAGTGATACTGAGTTTGAATGTGTGAGTTCTTTGTGTTTAGAAGCCTGATGGCTTGTGGGTAAAAACTGTTGGACAGTCTGGTTGTAGCCCCCCGAAAGCTTCGGTACCTTTTTCCAGAAAGCAGGAGGGTGAAGAGTGTGTGTGAGCGGTGTGTGTGCGAGGGTTAGGGTTGCAACGGGAGGTGTCAATGTCCGTAGAGACTTGCGGTCCAATACAGTGTAGTTCCCAAACCAGACAGTGATGCACCTGTTCAGGATGCTCTAGATGGTCCCTCTGTAGAACGTGGTCAGGATGTGGGGGTGGGAGATATGCTTTCCGCTGCCTACATAGGAAGTAAAGATGCTGGGCTTTCTTACTGATGGAGCAGGTGTTAAGTGACTAGGTGAGGTTCTCCTTCAGATGAACACAGAGGAACTTGGTGCTCTTGACGATCTGTACGGGGGTTCCATTGATGTCCAAGAGAGAGTAGTCGCTCTGTGCTCTTGTGAATCAACAGCCATCGCTTTGGTTTGTTTACGTTCAGAGACAGGTTGTTGGCTCCACACCAGGAAGTTAGCTGTTTCACCTCTCTGTATGCTGACTCGTCGTTCTTGCTGATGAGACCCACCACGGTCGTGCCACCGGCAAACTTGATGTGATTCGAGCTGTGCATCGCTGCATAGTCGTGAGTCAGCAGTGTGAACAACAGGGGACTGATCACGCAGCCATGCGGGAAGCCAATGCTCAGTGTGGTGGTGCTGGAGGTGCTGTTCAGGATTTGGACTGACTGAGGTCTTCTTCTGACAAGAGGTTCTACCGAGCGTAGAAGTCATTCAATACATCTGGGAGGTATTGTACACTTACATTACTTAATATTCAAATTTTCTGAGATACTGAATTTGGGATTTTCCTTAGTTGTCAGTTATAATGATCAAAATTAAAAGAAATAAACATTAGAAATATCAGTCTGTGTGTAATGAATGAATATAATATACAAGTTTCACATTTTTAATGGAATTAGTGAATTAAAACAACTTTTTGATGATATTCTAATTATATGACCAGCACCTGTATATCTGAGTGTCAACAGCATAACAGTGGGAAAAAAAAAGATCATATTTACGTATAACAAAACAGCTCTGCGTCCTTATTTAAATGTCCCAATAATGATTATATCAAAAAGAGGTGGATTGATTTTGTGAAGAGCTACCTTGATGCTTTATTTGGCTAAGTTATGCTAGTTACATATTGCTAATTTGCATAAAAGAGAGAAAATATACTAACCGTTCTGCTGCAGACTGAGATTGAATCTGAATCTGGTCCTCTGAATTGGATTCTGGCTCTGGAAGCTCAAACATGTATGGTTTTGTAAATCCAATTAAGCTGCTAGGCACATCCATTCAGGGTGTAGTGGTATTTGATAGAGAAGAGTTGGCAGCTTTACCACAAGTGGGCCTTGTTTCAGGACAGACAGTGAATGCGCTATGTGTAAAATCACTACGTTGGCTGCCAATTCATTCCAGAATCAAGTTTAAAATTTTACTCATGGTCTACAGATCATTAAACAATCTGGTGCCATCATATCTGAGAGATCTCCTCCAACCATATGTCCCAGGAAGGTGCCTAAGATCAAGAGATAAACACCACCTACATATTCAAACCATTCGCCGAAAGACCAGAGGTTACAGGGCGTTTGCTGTAGTTGGCCCTACTCTGTGGAGAGCTCTTCCAATCTATATTAGAAAGTTGTCCACACTATCTGATTTTAAATATACTCTTAAAACACATCTATTTTCTGTGGCATTTAATGTACATTGACTAAACTGTTCTATTTTACTGTGATTTTTTTTTTTACGTACAATGTATTTCTTTTACTAATGATCTTAGTGTGCAGTACTTTGGTCAACCTTCGGCTGCAAAAAAGTGTTCTATAAATTTATTGAACTTTAACCCGTCCCCAGTGTTTGAGGGCAGAGTATAACGCACATTTTTAAAGATTTTGATCACTTACTTTATTTACTTGGCAGATTTACTTGGCAGGGACTTTAAGTCATTAACCAGGGATGTCATGTAATGATATAAATTGTACATAAAATGATATAAAAAGCATATTTTATATGCCTGATTCTTTATTTAGTGTGTCGTACTGTTTCCTAACAATTAAGTATATGTACATAAGTAAGTATATGTTACAAAAAGGATTCTGCTCTCTCTCTTTCTCTTCCTCCTCTATCGCAATCTGTATACTTCAGAGATAAGTATTTATCTTCGGCTTTGACATTTTTTAACTAATGCTCTAGGTCGGGTATTGGAAACAACAGGTTGTTAAGCTAATTCTTATTACATATTATAGATATTAGCAATATAAAAGCTAATATAATATAATAGCAATTATGCTAGCAACGTTTGCTGCACTCAGGTAGACGGTATGCAAACAAGCTAACACTACTGTGCATTGTGCCACTAACTGCATGGAGTGAGCCAAAGGATCACCTTTTATGGAGGTATTTCAAGACAGCTATGCCAACAAATTTGGCAGCTGTTTGTAATATCTGCAAAGTTAATGTTCCGAAGGGTGGTGACAATTTTGAATCATAACACAACTGACTTAATCAAGCATCTCCGGAGATTTCACTCTAAAGAACATGCAGCGCTAAGTGAGCTAAAAAAAACAACAACGATATGATAAACAGCTAGGACACAAAGGAACGATGCCAGAAATTCCCACCTGAATGTGTGAAAGCAACAAAAATCACTATTTTTCATATATACTGTATATATATTTCATATCATATATTCAGACTCATGAGTCTATTTCCCAAAGGCAACCTCCGGATATGACTCTGAGACACTTGGACATTATGATACAACTTCTTTGGTCAGCCATGGTGAGGCCTGTTCTGAGTAGAATCTGTCCTGTTAAACCGCTGTATGGTCTTGGCCACTGTACTGCAGCTCAGTTTCAGGGTCTTGCCAATCTTCTTATAGCCTATGCCATCTTTATGTAGAGCAACATTTTTTCAGATCCTCAGAGAGTTCTTTGCCATGAGGTACCATGTTGAACTTCCAGTGACCAGTATGAGCGCGTGAGAGCAATAACATCAAATTTAACACACCTGCTCCCCATTCACACCGGAGACCTTGTAACGCTATTGCGTCACATGACACGGAGAGAGAAAAAGTCTAATTGGGCCCAATTTGGACATTTTCACTTAGAGATGTACTCACTTTTATTGCCAACATTTTTGACATTAATGGCTGTGTTGAGTTAATTTTAGGGGTCAGCAAATGTACACTGTTATTCAAGCTGTACACTCAGTACTTTGCAATGTAGCAAAGTGTCATTTCTTCAGTGTTGTCACATGGAAAGTGTATAAATATTCCGTAGGAAAGCGAGGAGTATTTATTACTTTTAAAGCCTAGACGAATCGTAGGCCCCTCTAAGATTATCCTTGAATTCTTTTAAGTTATTCCTTTTCACACGGAGTAACTGTGTCGCGAGGTAAGGTCTTTTAAGTTGAGT
>JAOUQX010098989.1:0-10319 GCA_028566295.1 Liobagrus marginatus
GAAATCTAAAGAGACCACATTTATGATATTAGACCAAAATATACAAAACAAAAGGTTTATAATTAATCATAAATTATTGCATTGTACACAAGCATAGAGCAGCTGAATTAATATCTGATTTACTTCCTGTTTGTTTTGTTAGAGTTCATTCCGTGATTCAGCGTGCTTCTGTGTGTTTGTGTGTGTCAAGTTGCCATGGTGACGCTGCGACGGCATAGTGGAGCTTAATAGTGACGTATGCCTTTACTACATTTCCAAATGTTTTTAGAATCAGTGATCACAAACTGCGCTACAATTCAACTTGAAATAATATTAATTCTATCTTTATTATGTGTAGTAATTAAACAAGCGCAGATTTATTGTATATAAGGCGCGCGCTTTGCCGAATTCACACACATGCCTGTGTGTGACACATTAAATAGGAGAGCGTGTGTATTCCACGTTGTAGATGAATCTCCGTTAATTAAAATCAAATTAGTACAAAATAATGAATATTAAAATGACATTCATACACAGCAACTGTTAATTAGAATTCTTACCCCACATATCTCTGTAACAAGAAGCTGTATGCTGCATCTAACAGGAGATCGTTTGGCAGCTCGGAATGTTTTTAAACAATAAAAAGGGTGTATTATCCTCTCGTCGCACAGTCCACATGTTAATAACTTTTAACGAGCACTAATTTAGAGATTTGCTTGGTTTAATTTCAGAATTACTGAAGCGTATGCGAATTTAATTTTAATTTAATCAAACACCAATTTGTTGCTCAGTGTGAGAGAGCTAAGGTGGTGTTTACTTCGTTCAGTCGTTGCTATGACCGCAATGTGACGTGGCGGTTTTCATTCAACATTTACAATCTTTTATGTTAAATAACTTTTGACTCGTAGGTCCTAGATACTCTAAAGTCGGCATGGTATCATATCATATTGTGTTCTCTTTGCATGCCAACTTTTTTGGGTGCTGTCATAGAACCTCGTTTCGGAAGAATAAACAATATTAAATAATATGTCGTACGATTAGAATAGGGGTCTGCCCCTGCGGGGCTTGACCCCTAATAAAACGTATGATTACAATAGGGGTCCCACCACTGCGGGGCTTGACCACTAAAAAGGGCACTGTCATTAAAGTGCAAAATAAAAGCGCTATTTCGGTAATCAAGTGTAAAACAGGTAGCTAATAATGTTTAAAAATGTTCTAAACACTTTATAATATAGCTTAGCTTCTTTACTCTGATTTAGGCTTTCAGTTAAGTAGAACTCCTAGTGCATTATTTGCTGATATGTTATATAAAGATCAATGAAAGTGAAATCAAGTTACTTTTACCAGTTGTGCTGTTGTTGACCTGTCTCTACTCGCAGTGCAACGCTGTATTCTAAAAGCAGCTACATCCGATACAACAATGAAAAATTGCCTTAAATATTGGAATAATCTGTCATTTTCTAGTTAGAAAGTTGTCCTTTTAAAAATCTTAAATAGAAGTATAAATATAAATAACATAATAAATATTAAGTAAGTAACTTACGACATACACTTTATGGACGGAAGGTATTAAGACACCTGACTATTCCATTCACTATGCGTGTGAACACATTCGAAAGGTTCGACAAGTTTCTACATGTTATTTGTTTCAAACAATCTTTTATTTAGTTGATTGTTTACCCAGAAAGGTTTTTACTACTTAATACTCTGGAAATGCAGAAATACAGTGGAAAAATAATAATAATTCACATTTACATCATTTAGCATTTGGCTACGAAGGTTAAGTACAACATAAGAATGTCTCTTTAAGCATCTCTGGACCTCATTTAAAACACAACTATCAGCCTTCTACTTACACTTTTGGTGGATAACGTACAAGTTTATTAGCTTGTAGCAATTTTAAAGTCTTCATTTGTATTGTCTCTTGTAACTTGGAGATCTTCACTGGTTACAACAATTAAGATTAAACTTAAACAGATCCACTGTAGTGTGAGAATAAGGAACAAAATGTGGGAGATAAATTAACCAACATTAAGATTCCCTTACTTAAGTGCGCACAATCCTACTAATTACATTTTCACACACAACAGTAAACAAAGTGATTCAGATGATGTTTTTCAGATTAAGATCGTCTAGATTCTCATGAGTTTTATATCCAAAAAATTTTAAATCTGCTTTATAAATATTGTCCAGTTTCCTCCTCCACTCTATGGGGATGTTGGAAAACCATTTCTTGATGTCACTTATTTCCGTTTTGTTTTTTGACAACAGTTTCCAGTCGATAATGTTATCCACTTTGAGTATTCGCAGCAGATGAGCAGCATCTTCGTCGACGGTCTCCATCTTCCCAATAAAGTCATAGTTGATCAGGCAGGGATGGCACATGGTAATTATTTTCTGCCAGTGTTCATCAAAATCTTCGTAATTTCTTTCTGGAAGGTTCACAATATATTGAATAAAGTTGTGGAATGAAGGAGCAATGCCCTGAGCATGTGCTTCGTGTACTGATTCTGGCGGATTAGTGACGTTTCCAAAGTCTTGTAATAATTTCTTTCCGATAATTTCGTAAAATACCTGATTTTCTCTTTCCAATTTGTCTCTGTAGCCCGAAATCAGCCTGACGAAAGGATCTCGAACGAATATGAACTTTTGGTACGTCTCCAGTTTTTGTTTCATCACATCGTTGGGATATGCGTTAAGGTGGTGTAGAGCTAATCCGTGGACGTGCTCGAGAGGGACCTCCACAGGGTTCCTGTAAGGTACACCGTGAACTTTTAGACTCTCGCTCAAAAAGATCATGATCCGTTTCCATATGGTGCACGCAACTTTCGGAACGTAGCAATAGATTATTCCATGCCGGTCATCTACCAATAGGTTGTTCAACTCCTGAATGGGGATTTCGTCTAACGTCGTCCATTTGCCGCTTATGTTTATGTTCCTGTAATCGTTGCACTGTTCATAAAGCAGCTTCTTTCTGGAGTACTGTCTGTGCGTGAGCTCTAGCGGTACCGGGTTCTTGTGGAGCTTCCCCTCACATCTCCGGTCCTCGAAGGTGTCCAGCTGTTGTTTCGTTTCAGTTTCTGAGTTGTAAGGGAGAGAGGGGTTTTCGTCCTTTGTTTGATTGTAAACGAAAACCAGTAAAAAAACGGAAGTCGACATTACAGCAGATAAGTACACCGGCTTATAATTGCTCATATTGTCTGCTAGCGGAGTCAGAGAAACTGATTCTGAGAGACTCCGCATTCTGGACAGCTCTAAATACTGTGCTGAAGTCTTGGAATTCTTGGAAGGGGCGGAGCTTGTTTACCCTTTTCTTTTCTTTTTTAAATTAATTGATATATTTTTTTAAACTTTCTGTTTTGTAGTTTAACAATTAAAAATATACCTTTTGGTATTTTGTGTTCACTGATTATGAACACTGTACTCTCTTGTAGTGTTTCACACTGTTTGTTTGCACTGTTAATTGTACTGCACTGTGTACACAAATTTTCACTCCTGCGCTTTATGTTAATTGTTTGGATTGTTGTGTTTTGCTCTTTGTATTTATTTAGCATCATGGTCCTGGAGAAAAGTTACTTCATTACGTATTATATTAGTTACATAGGGTCGAAATGACAAAACTGTTCTTGAGTTGCTTGGAGCTTGGTTTCTAAACACAGAATAATATGATTAACATCGTTATAGAATTCATTCAATTTGTTCATTATCATATGAACCGATTAAACTCAAATTGAATTTCTTATGCCAAGCATGTATTTTTAGCTTAATATAGGAAATAGAATAATAGAAGATTTATTGTAAAAAAAAAATAATAATTTAATTAAAAAAAAGTGATTTTTTTGAACTTGTAAATAAAGATAAAAATAAATCAGAATTTGAAGTACATTTTACAAACAAATCCAATTTGGAATTTTTACTCAAATGTTAATTCAATAAGCTACTTGAGATTTCGTTTTCATTTTGTGTACTTAAATACATAAACGTTAGATAATGGATGGGTGAATGAATGGCTAAAAAAATCTATTTTGACATTAACATTTCTAACATGTTCCACAGATTGCACTCAGAATTAAAGCTTATGCAAGGTAAGTTAAAAAATACTAGTTACAGACTATGCAACACTGATTATCCTGTAACCACTTTGCACTGAACCATTTTGGTCATGCTTGTTGCCAACAGAAATTAATATGAATAAATGTGCCTGTTCATTTTTGTACATTTATTTTATCATTCCCTTTTCTGCTTTTTTTTAATCATCTTTTTTCAAGAGTTTAATTCAAATTACTCAAGAAAAAGTCTGTCAGTGTTTTAAAAAATATATATATAATTATTGAAAACATCAGCAGTAATCACAATTTATATTAAGTACCGTTTAATAATTAAAGGTTACTCAGGATAACAAAAAGAAATAACTAGAACTCTTATGTAAAAAGCATATTTGTATATATGATGCAATAAATCGTAATATATTTATAAGCATTGCTTAAGTTAAATTTTAAATTAAAAAATTTGCATGAAATACAATTTAATGGGTATTCCCACGTACACTTAACTTAATCAGTTCTAATTAAAGCTACTAATAATTGTGTTTATGCCTTTACTTGGCGAATGTTTGTAAAATTACTTGTCTTTTCTGAGTGAAAATTGTTTCCAAGCTTCAAGTAAATCCCACTCCAATTATTTTCAGTGTAGTTTGAAGATTAAAATATGTACACTCAGTGGTTTAAATTTGTTATACATTGTATATACGTTTGTAATTTTAGATTTATTTAGATTTAGATCTAAACATTTACTCCTTGATTCAAGGTATCTTTACAGCTAAGACGCAATAGGAGCGATAGAGTAAGCTTCTGGCGCCCCCTTGTGGTGAAAGCGTGATATTTGTTCCTAAATTTTGAACCGTTTGGTTTACTTCATTTTTAAGTGCGAGTAGTTAAACGTGTTTATATTATAATAGAATGTTTATATTAATGTTGTGATTTAAATAAGTGATCGTTTTTATAATAATGTTAACAATGCCAGTGACGTAGAAAGTCAGTCCCACGCCCATATGCAATAAAAATTGCCCCCGCCCCCGAAATCCAAACCACGCCCCCAGAACACTTAATTTTTTTCAACATTTTTTAACCCTAATCTATGCCAAACAATACCAAAAAAATTAAACTAACAACAGTCTAATAATTAAGTCTCAGCCGATAATGATATTACTACAAGCTTTTCCACATCTACCTATGAATTTGCTGTATCCACCCTTTTTATAATAAAAATGGTTGATATGACCAAAGATAACTACTTATTGTACATAAATATTATAAACAGTTCAAGTTTGTACTGTCAAGTTACTTTTGAAACGTTTGGTAAAAAGGAAAATGTAATTAAGGTTGTAATTATATGTAAAGGATAAAATATGCTTGCAGTTACACAAATCTTGTTTAGAAAGCGTGTTATGTCTTCAGTCGGCTTTATTTTAATGTGTGCCTAGTCTACAAATTAAATAAATAATATAAGTCAAAATAAGTGGTGCAGATGACTAACGTACTACGTTTTTTTGTTGTTGTTGTTTAATTAACATTTTAATTGTTTGGACAAACATTTACACATTCAGCAATCTGAGATTATTTTAAATGTGGCGTTATGTCCTGCATGTTAAATATTTTTTTTAAATGTATGCGCACAATAATTATAAGTACACTTTGCATTCACTTTCTCCTGATTTCTCTACGAGGCTCACTCACTTCAAGCCAGTCATCTGGTACAGAAGGTTTTGTTGAAGCTTTAGTAATAAAGCGCATCTCTTTCTCTCTCTCTAATGCTTTTTTTTCTATGAACGATCAGTTATTAAGGAAAAAATTTCCCGTAATTATACTTAATATCTTAATCTTTTAGAAATTGGAAATCATGAACTGGATTCAATACTGCTTCCTCGCTTAAGCTACATGTGCACTCAGTTAATCTAATATCTAAAAATAAATACCGTACTACCTTCACGGTAAGAATGTTTTTCACCAGACACAGCCGCATATATGACATCTGTCATGCAGCTAATTGAGTAGCAGTGAATAATTATATTGTTATGGTTGACATCTGAATGCTAACGTGTAGATAAATTCAGAAACAGTCTATTGTCTGTTAATACGTGTAAGGAATTATAAACAACATTTAGAGCATCTGGTTGCTATGGACGTCATGAACAAACTTTATTTATAAAGTTTTAATACGTTTTAATAAAGCTTTAATTATAAGAATTATTTGATTGTTGACTCACTTAACTTCACATTTACCTTTAAAATGTTATTAAAAGAGAGGACAACATCCAGCTATATAGCATACAAGGTGTAAAAGGTTTTTTTTTCTTTTCTTTTTTTTTTTTTTACAAAAAAAATAATAAACGTCCCATATACAGTATATATGGATTGAGGCATGGATGTCACATGCAGGACCATGGCCCGGTCGGCCGCCAGGTGGCGACAAAGTACCGACAGCGAAACCCTGTGTGCGATTTCTCGTTTGATCCTTCCCACCTGTGTCTCGTCCCACCTAATTAGCCCTTGTTAACTCTTGTATAAATTCCCTCGTGTGTTTCTATCTTGTTGTCGGTAGTTGTTAATGTGTGTGAAGGTGTAGTCAACCCGCTAGCTTTATCGATTTTGGGGTTTCACGTTATTCAACTCACCAGCTGTATCTAGCTTAGTGTTTCACTTTACTCAACCTGCTAGCCCAGGGGTCGGCAACCCAAAATGTTGAAAGCGCCATATTGGACCAAAAAAACAAATATGTCTGGAGCCGCAAAACATTTAAAGCCTTATATAAGCTTTGTAATTAAGGCAACACATGCTGTACGTATATTTAGTCTACACATTTTTACAGCATTAGAAAACGTTAAGAATGTTTGTCATGTTTGTCCTCCTACAGAAACTATATTAAAATAAAAAATATATTTTCTTCCCCCATCTTTTTCCATTTTCGAACATTTTTGAAAAAGCTCCAGGGAGCCACAAGGCAGCGTTAAAGAGCCGCATGCGGCTCTAGAGCCGCGGGTTGCCGACCCCCGTGCTAGCCTTATCGAGCTGGGGGTTTAACTTCCTGTTTGTGTGTGTCTCTTACACTTGTCTTGCCAAGCCTTCCCTTTGTATTAAAGACCATCACTGCGTCTGCATCCAGCGGTGTCGTGGACTTTACTCACCGGCATTCTGCGTCCGCAACAGTGGAAAAGTCAAGTCAAGTCAATTTTATTTATAAAGCGCTTTTAACAATACACATTGTTCCAAAGCAGCTTTACAGAAAATTCACTTTAAGAAGAAAAACAAGTGAATACATTTTGACATATATCCCCAAGAGCAAGCCTGAAAACACAAAGAATTATATTATATTTAATTATTATTTGACTTGACTCACTTAACTTCACATTTATCTTGTGTTAAAAGAGATGATAACACCAAGCTATATAGCATAAAACAGTCATTAAAAAAGTGTTTAAAAAGTCATTATGGGACATAATGTGTTTAAAAAGTGTTTAAAAAGTGTTTAAAAAGTCATTATGGGACATAATGTGGATTGAGGTGTGGAAACCCCATTGAATTAGCCAACTTGATGGAAGAAACACTACTTTAAAAGTTTCAATAAATAACAGCATTTTCACTTAAAAACTTTTCATCTGGAAACTAAGAGAAGACGGAGAGGGTTGTGGAAAGCATAGAAGCTAGTGTAGTGAACATGATCACAACTCATTAGCTTTTTTATGGTTAATCTGAAGACAAACATTATTTGTAATTAACAGAACGGACAACCTTAGAACCATAAACCCGTGTTTGTATTGAAATTATAAGTCATCGTCTAGGAAAGATCAGTCAAGAGTCAACAGTTTAGCAATATGCACAACACATCATGTTGGTGTAAAAGTGTTTTTTTTTTAAAAGAAGTCCCATATATGTGGATTGAGGTGTGGAAAACACAAAGAATTATACATTATTCGAGTGTTAACTCAGTTAACTTCACATTTACCTTAAAAATGTTGTTAAAATGGAGGATAACACCCAGCTATATAGCATAAAAGTGTTAAAGAAAAAAAGTCTACTTAAAAAAGGATTAAGAGAAGACAGAGAGGGTTGTGTGTAGTATAGAAGCAGGTGTAGTGAGGGTGATCACTAGCGGTGCGGGGAATAAAATCGATTCTTAGATGCATCGCGACGCTTAAGTAGACGATTCGGAATCGATTCACTCATATCAGAAATGGATTCTCTACATATGAATCGATGACGTAATGTTGACGGAACCCAAAATGCGGAGCGCTGCGGAAAGTGCACCGCCCGGACATTCTGTGGCATTGCACATAACTTAAGACACGCGCGTGATGAGTGTGCAAAAAAAATATGAGCGGTGCTTTCACGTTGACTTCTATAGCGTTGAAGCGGGGAATAACGTGGACACTGAACACATGCTTTGTTAAATAGATTATGCTATGCCTATATACTTTAGTTAGCTACAATTAGCAGCATAATATCTCATTAGTAGCGTAATAGCTCCCTTTATAATTTTATAGCTTAACATCGTGTTCAAATCTCTGTGCGGTGGAACTGTTTATAAATAATTTTATGACAGAGTGTTAAATAATAATTTTATAACAGAAAGTGTTTAATAATCATTTTATAACAATATGTGTTAAATAATAATTTTATAACAGAATGTGTTAAATAATAATTTTCTAACATAGTGTTTAATAATAATTTTCTAACCGAGTGTTAAATAATAATTTTATAACAAAGTTTTTAATAATAATTCTATAAAAGAGTGTGTTCAATAATTTTCTAACAGTGTTTAATAATAATTTTAATAGCATAGCAAGCTCCAAGTCATGTCAAAGGTAATAGCTCTGGTGCAGCTTTCTCTAATTAATGCTCATGAGAATTACTTCAGTAAGTATGAGTTCTTTGACGCAAAAGCTGTATGTTTAACATGGGGACAATTTTTAGGAAAGACGACCCGGTGACGAGAGAAATGTCTGCTCTCCTTTAGTGATTTTAATACCCTCTATAGGCAGTGTTAATTATGGAGCTGATACTAGTGTAAATATGCTGCTTCAGATATCAGAGTGGAAAAATGGAATACATCTGATCAGACTGTGAAGAAGCTATCCTGAATTATTACACTTTCCTGTCATGAAATGTACATAAGAAAGGAGGTTCACACACACAACAGGGTGACACACACACACACACACACACACACACACACACACACACACACACACACACACACACAGGGAGGGATCATGTGGTCTGGGGGTCCGGTGCTTCTCCAGAGCCGACCATTTCCCTCTAATATCCTGAAGTGCTTTATTCCATACAGACATGTACCCAGGATTACAATGGTTTCATTATTAAGCAGTCGTTTCCTATTTTTATTTATTTTTTTCTTCGCCTTGTATCTTTCCTGAAAATTTTGCAAGTTAAACAAAAGATGTATCGATAATCTTTTAATAATCGGATCGCAGCCTTCAGAATCCGAATCGAATCGTGAGGTGCCTAGCGATTCCCGCCCCTAGTGATCACATCCTCTCATGTACTGAGAAATTGTTAATCTGAAGGCAAACATTATTTAGAATCAACAGAACTGCCAACCTTACACCCATGTTTAATTGTGTTTGTATTGAAATTATATGTAATTGTCTCGGCAAAACCAGTCAACAGACACCAATCCCAAAACATGCACAACACGTCATGGTCACCGCACTTCTTAATCGTACAGATGTAATTCTGTTTCCTGTCCTGTTTGGCCCTGCGTATTCCCGATGCTTATGTATAGGCTTTTTATAGATGGCTGGACAAAATTTACAGTAAGGAACATTTTCAAAAGCTTTTAATTAGCCTGATTGAATAAGTGTACACTTTGGGCTGCATTCGTGCTATCTGATTCATTAAGAACATGCACAGTGTCTGATTTGTTAGAAGATATCGATAACTGGGGGATTTTAAAAGAATGTCCAAAACAGTTCCTATTCCACTATTATGTCTGTAGATACACACACGATTTAAAGTGAGATTTAATTTGATTAATTAAAAAGAAACAAAAAAAACATCCACAGCAAAGAGAGAAATAAAGCAGCCCAGTTACATCATCAAGAACAGAAAGTCCCTGTAAAAAAGATTTTGGGAGGCAAAGCTGAAGACATCCACAAGAAACGTAGAAATATTACAGTATATAGTATGAAGTTGGCTGACCTCAGAGCCAGAGTAAAATTCCAACGCGACATCCGCGACTGTAATATCCTTTGCCTCACCGAAACATGGTTGAGTCCAGCTGTTCCGGATCACGCTATACAACCGGCGGACTGCTTCTCTGTA
>JAOUQX010099086.1:0-10307 GCA_028566295.1 Liobagrus marginatus
ACAGGAAAAGGTCAAATGAATGTTGTCACAATTATGATATTTGATTTGAGCAATTCCGTACCAATCTTTGGCGGGCCAGATGAAAAAGGCAAATGGGCCGTAGTTTGCCCACCCCTGATCTAGAGTATGAGCCAATTCACCTATGCCCAATCACATGTCTTTAGAGGTGGGAGGAAACCAGAGAAGCACACAGAAAAACTCAGGTCGGGAAATGAACGCATTTTTGCTTGGAGGCAAGAGTGCTAACCACCCTCCACCACCATGCCAATATTTATAATCCTTTGGCAATATAGTGTTTATAAAAGCTATGTTAACCTGTATTCAAACACTGAACACTTATTTATTCGGTATACCTTATGTCCGCATGAAGTCAATGAGGAAATATGAAAATGAAAAGCCATATCTTGTAGTGTTTTTTTTCCCAGAGGGCAGCATGTTATGATCAGCCAGTTACATGTAAAAATCAAAACTTTATAATAGAAAGATTAGAAAGTGTGTATTCAGCAGCTTTGGGACAAATATGAGTAACTTCTCCAAAAATATTCACTGCTAGTGTGATGAGGCACGAGACACAGTAGAATCCATATGCAGGTTTTATTTATATTCTTAATCAGAGAGATGAAAGAGAGAGTTTGTTAGACGTACAAAGTGAGTGGGAGAGTGCTCTGAGCGTAGTCTCAGAGTTTTTGTGACAAATAATATTTCGCAAAGAGTGCTCATGTAGAAAGTGGTTAAATAAGTGCTCTGTGATTATGTGCAGGTTATCAGGTGGCCCGATTCATATTCGGGACCAGGGCATCAGTGGTGATCAGCTTGTCTGCGCCGGAACCAATGGACTACTGCAGGAAGGTTGGAACCCCAGAATATACTGGAAGGTGTGAGCTGGGTGGCTTCCTTCCGCAGTAAGTTCTGCGCATATTCCGCCCAAGGTAGGAATTGAGACCAGTCGGTGGAATGCCGATTGCAATACAGCTGGAGAAATTTGGTCAGTTCTTGATTTAGGGTGTTTGGCTTGCCCGTTGGATTGGGGGTGTTACTCGGAGGTGAGGTATACTTTAAAACCCAGCTTCTGAAAGAGGTCGGCCCACACATTGGAAGTAAACTGAGGACCCCTGTCCGACATGATCTCCTCCGGGAGACCATACAGGCGAAATGGTGGAGAATGGTGGATGAGCTGTTTGGCCATTTCCAGTGCTGATGGGAGCTTGGGAAGGGACACAAATCTACATGCTTTGGGAAAGTGGTCTACTACCATGAGCACCACAATGTTTCCATGAGAGTTGGGTAGATCAGTCACAAAGTCTAATGCAATATGGGACCAAAGGTGGTCCGGTGTCGGGAGAGTTTGAAGTAAGTCGGCTGGGCATTGGTGTGTGGCTTTACTGGTGGCACAGTGAGAACATTGAGACACGTACTTGGCTGCTTGGTTGTGTAACGTCTCTGACCAGAACTTTTGTTGTAGCAGGTGTGTTGTGCTGGCAACTCCGAAGTGACCGGTGTTCAGGAGCGTGTGTATCAGATGGAGGATAGTGTCTCTGAACTGCTTGGGTACGTAAGTTCAGCCAGCAAGGCAAGCAGCTGGTGGCGGGACCTGTGGGTTGTGTGCGTTGAATTCATGCATAAACTCCCATTGAACTGGGTTGATGATCTGTGTGACCATTAGTAATGGTCTTCCCCTCCGCAGTATACGCACAGGTGTTTGCATGCTCGCCGCTTCTTCTCCTCCGTTGTGAGGTGAGCTCGGCCCAGCTGCATGGGTTCCGACTCGGTAGGACTCGGGGGCGCACGGACTTAGTGGGTGGGTGGGAGACTGTCGAGGTGGCTTGCGATGGCCACCAGTTGGTTGAAGGTCTTTCCCTCGTCCCTGCATGCCAATTTGGCCTGTATCTCGGGGTTTAATCCTAGGTGGAACAGAGTCTTTAATGTAGAGTCCACTCAGTCGGTCTGCGCAGCCAGCGTGCGGAACGTGAGCGCATATGTGGTTACGGTGTCACAGCCGATCAAGCAGCTTTTCACTGGGGTCTTTGCCTGTGGCCGACTGATCAAAAACATTGCAAAACTGCACTAGGAATGCCGTGAATGAGGTGTGAGTGAGCCCTTGTCTTAGTCGCACTGCTGTAGCACATTCCAGTGCTTTGTCCATGAGCAGCATGCACACGAGAGCGATGCGACTTTCATCTGTGGCATACACAGTAGAATGTTGTGCGATAAACAGTTCACACTGCATAATAAACCTCCGACGTAAATATTCTCAATCAGAGAGATGAAAGAAAGAGTTCATTACATGTGCTAAGTGAGTAGGAGAGTGCTCTGAGCGTGGTCCAAGAGTTTATGTGACAAACAATACTTCGCAAGGAGTGCTCATGTAGAAAGTGGTTAAATAAGTACACAGTGATTACGTGCAGGTGCAGGTTATCAGGTGTGCTGACGTGCCGGAGTGTTGTGGTGGCTAATGCGAACCCCGGTTAGAATTCCAGATAGCTCTGTCTTGTGTGATTGTGACAGCTAGAATGCAGGTAAGGTAGGTTTGCAAATGAAGCCCATTTTACCCAGGTCTAAAATGCATTAAACATGCACACATTACATGCCAATACATTTAATTTTGATTGGAGAATTTTCAGTATTTCAGTATTTTTTTGAACTGGTTTATTAAATGTAACATGTCGTTTTTCCATTGAGTAAAATTATTATAAACATGTTCATTAATGCAATGAGGTTTTCACTCTTCAAATATAGCAGTTAAAGTAAAAACATACGCTTGCTGCAGTAGGATTTCAGGGTGAAATGATGATCTGACACTCAGTAAAGATTATGTTGTGTTCTAGAACAACTGTCAAAAATATAAATGTTTAATTTCAGAGGTGATTCTTGATTATGGTAAATTAAAGGATCTTTTTCTCCTTTCCCTATAAACTGATTAACCCTTCTATAACTCTAATGGATAATCCAAAAATCTTATTAAGCAGAAGGTACAGTAAATACATATTCTAACATGTCTGTATGAGATTATTTGTGACACAATTTGTTTAAACAGTCAACACCAAAGTTTAAAATTCACTTATTTCTTTAGAATTCACTTCTCTGTTGCAGTCTAACGGAGAATAACAGAAATTCCCGTACATTCACTACTTGTTGTGTACTGTATAACTATGTATGCTATGTATGCTAACTGGTAGGTGACAAATAAAAAAATCTTGAATTGTGAATATCATTTATCCAATAATTCAAAAATCCAATTGGTCTGAATGTAGTCACAAAAAACCTATTTGAAAAGCTCATTACATCTTTATAGTACCCTAATATTTAAAAATTTATTGAGAATGCTACTTTTATACTCTTCCTTCACTAACTGCCACTTATCTTAAGTTCACACATTATAAGGGTCAGGGTGAACGTTTATCTAAATCCAATTCTTGGGACACTGGGTCCATGGCAGGAATATACCCATGTTGGAATGGTGTTCTGTACATATTAAGAACACCATTCACATACACATTTATACCTAGGGGCAAATTCACATAGCCAATTCAGCTCTCAGCATGGCTTTGAAGGTGGGAGGAAATCACAGAACTAGGACGGGACCCACAATAGGAAAACAGGAAAAACAAAGCTGTACAAACAGCAAACAAAGCTCAGGAGACGAAGCTGTGAGACTAAGAATGAGAATAAGGCTAATTGCTGTACCACCATGCCACTCGTTCATGGCCTGGTCCTGTTATGTAACATGAGTGGATAGTATTAAATTTAGTCATTTAGAAATCAGTTGATGAAATTAGTCTGTACATTAAAAGAGACATGTGAAAACTAAAATTAAAAGTGATTTTTAACTCTACCTGCAAAATAGAAAAAACTGTTAGCAGTAATTTGTGTGTACGTGTGTGTCTGTCTTGTCTCGTCTTTCTCATGGCTCTGAGTAGGCAGGTTAGCTTGCTGTGCATTCTGGACTCATGCTCTAACTACATTTGTACATTTCTGGCATTTGGCAGATGCCCTTATCCAGAGCGACTTGCATTTATCTCATTTTATAAAATTGAGCAGTTGAGGGTTAAGGGTCTTGCTCAGGGGCCCAGTAGTTGGTGGCCAATGTTCATTGATGCACATGGGGGAGTGAAAGAGGACCCACCTCACAACTTTCAGGACTTAAAAGATCTGCTGCTAACATCTTGCTGCCAGATACCACAGAACACCTACAGGGGTTTAGTTGAGTCCATGTCTCAACAGGCCATTGCTGTTTAAGGTGCAAAAAGGGGACCACCACTATATTAGGAACACAATATTAGGAAGGTGGTCAGAATGTTATGCCTGATCTGTGTATGTACAGTCCTTCAATTGATAATAATATTTCCTATCTTTACCTATTTTTTTTTTTTATATTCACTCCATATAGTTTATATATTTAACCAGCCACTAAGCATGAGTACGTGTGCTGCCAGTGTGCATCCCACTATATAAACCTGTTAAGTTTGCCTATATAATCTTTTAAAAATAAGCAATTATTACCTTCACCAGCACAATAAAGCTTAAAATCCAACTAGGTCAAGTTTATGGAAAAAACAAATGTCATTTGACTGCCTTCAGCTCAGCACTTTTACTGTTTGTACTACAGTGTCTTTAACACTTCAAAGCCAGAGTTTGGTTTTCTGAGCTCCAATAAAGCATCTCCTTCAATAACACTAAGTCTATTTATGATGGCTATATAACCATAATTAAACTAAGACATGTGTTTTTTGCAAATTAAATGGAGCTCTACACGAGACCGCAACAGCCACGGAGAGAGATAGGAGAGGAAGTGCCTTCTTACTTACTCCAAGTTTTAACTATTTTCAGCTGGTATTATTCCTTTAAAACATCTGCATGGTGGCCAAGCTTCTCCACATACAAATAAATAAATTAATACATACATATGCACATACTGTATATACTGTACATACACATGTAAACACATGCATACAAAGTTTTCATTCTCATTCTCAAAAATTAGCAATTGCTTATTAATAATATAATGTTATGCAGAACAAAACAGTAAGCATTCACAACCCTTTACTGTGGGAATGTCATAAAACAGTTTACTAATCATTCCAAGGCATGGCAGTGCCAGTAACCTTGCATAGCCTCACACATGTTAACACATGCACACACGACATGGTCTTTACTTATATCTGCACCTACCACATTCAAATTCAGTTACAGCAAAGTCACCATTTAAGTTATTTTTATGAAATATAAAAAAAACCAGCTTTATGCTTGTCCGTTCGGCTTTTTAAACAAAACCATTCTTTAAACGGTTTAAACAACCTACTATTACAAATTAAACTGTCGCTAGACCTGGTAAAAGCTAGGTTAAACTAGATTAGATAATTAAATCAAATCACTCCCAGCTGGACAACATTAGATCTACTGTGCTGGAGTTGTACAAAGCACTATTAACTGTTAAATATTGCAATTGCATTTCCTGCACACATTTTGTACTTTGGAAAGAAATTATACACAACAGCTATCAGCATAATTGACTGACAACCCCTGTTCTCTCTGACTATTTTTTATTTGTTTCATAACAAATTGTGTGTTCCTAAGTAGCTCAAAAGAAAAAAAAAGAACTATCATCCAGGATTGTAAGTTTAAGAATGCAACATTGGACTTCAAGAAATTTATTCAAGGAAAAGAGAGGAGAAAAGTGTAGCTTCACTCTGTCAATCATGGTCCGACTAGTTAATCATGAGCATTCTGATATAACCACCCCAGATGTTGCATCAGCAGCAGTTTGAAAAGATGCATTTGATTGACCTTATGTTCCTTGAAAGACGCATATGGCTTTGTATAGTTGGTAGTTCAAAAAGTGATGGTGGAGCTGCATGATAAGTGGGTATCGACCATGTATAAAAATAAAATTATATTATAATATTTATAGAGTAATAATATAGAATTATATCATATTTATAAATATATTTATAATTTTAGAGGGCAACTGCCCAATTGAGTTTACGTATACCTTCCAATTACATCTACCCAATTCGGTTTTATCTGAAGTAAATAAATGTAAAAGAGCGGCATGGTGGAAGAGTGGTTAGCACGCTTGCCTAATAGCAAGAAGGTCAAGGGTTCGATTCCCTTCCACAGTCTTTCTGTGTGGAGTTTTCATGTTCTCCCCGTGCTTGCATTGGTTTCCCTGGGTACTCCGGTTTCCTCCCACCACCAAACACGTGTTATTGGGCATGGCTACTCTAAATTGTCCATAGGAGTGAATGTGAATGGTTGTCTGTCTCTAAGTGTTAGACTGGCGATTGTCCAGGGTGTACCGCGCCTCATGCCTTGAGGCTAACCCTAACCCTAACCCTAACCCTAACCCTGGGATAGACTCCAGCTCCCGTGCCACCATGAGCTGAATAAGCGCTAGACAATGAATGAAATAAATGTAAATGTAATTTAAAGAAAATGTACATCATAATCAGAGTTTACAAACATGTATGTAATTCAAAAATGAAGGCTATAAAGTGTCCAGCCATTACAACAAACCTAAGCGAACACATGAGAGGTGGATGAGGCAACGGCATCCAAACATCCCACTTCATCAAAACACTGGTTATGTGCCTGTAACCACTTTAGATTTGCTGTTCTGTAGCACTATTTGAGGTACCAAGAAAGAATCTGCACTTTGTATATATCATAAAATACCAGAAATTGCTCAGGTACAGTGCCACAAGACCACTATGTTCCCTACAGGTCAACAGAATAAGAAATTGTATTTTTATAGTCAATGCAAAATTTGTTTGGAGGTCCATGCAGTGCAAATAAGATGGCATATATGGAATCACATCTTCTGGTCCTTGAAAGGGCTCTGTCTGCTGTCTGGAGAAAATGGATCTTTTTTATGCAACCTTGTGAATCATCCACTGTAACATCCTCCGCGTCTGCGACACGCAGAGGGGCATGGCCAGGACGGCCACCCGAGGGACGCTAAGACCCAGCGGTTGGGTTCACGTTATGTTTGTGTTCATGTCATGTGTCTTATGTTATGTCTTTGATTGGCTAGCGCACACGCGTAGATTCTGTTAAGTTAACAACACACACCTGACTGTCATTTATGTTAAATCACGTTAAGTATAAAAGAGAAGCGATGAGAAACCCTCATCGCTGGTTATTGTGTTAGTTTAACTAACCGCGTAGCACAAGCTCCGGTTTCAGAGTGCTTTCACTATATGTTCTGTCATAATGGCAATAAAAAAGACTTTAATTCACAGCTGCCTGCATTCTTGGGTCTTATACTCTGTGATCGGAGCACTGTCAGCTCGGACGACTACACCTTAGAGCTGATATGTTACATCCACACAGCAACATATTTAAAATATCCAACTTAGAGGTAACAAAAGCATGAATACATTTTTCTGCCTAATTAATTAACATTATAACATTATATTTCTTACCTTGGCAACCTTTGTTAAAAGGAGGCTATTCTAGACACTTTGCTTACTTTACTAATGTTCTAAGTAGCTAGATCAAATACAAAATCAAATAGGGTCAATCAACTAAACCGGTCCTGATTAAGACACAAATTAGTTTTGAGGTCAAGCTTGTTGCATCTGCTTCCTTTCACAATAGTGAAGAATTCCAGGGCATACATGCATCCAACATTATGACCGTGTCTCATAAGCATAATAGTGGATGCTGATACTATGTTAAAAAATTACCCTGATGCATATATAGAAAAAACTGTGCACCTGAAACAGAACTTTGTAAAACACCAAACTTCACCTTAATAAACATAGAGAAATTTATAAACTTATAACGTCCAGTCAAAACCTGGGCCAGGAGAGGGCTGTTTCCTTAAACTCCAACAATGCCTGCTTGTCTATCAAGTGAAGAGGTAGGGATCTAATCTGCAGATTTGCATTTTGTACAGCCAAATTTAATATTAGTACATTTAGCATCATGAAAGGGCAGATTTTTTGTGCCATAGTCAGTGTATAGTCTTCAATACTATGATTTTAAACTTGTTGCTTGTGTTTAATCACCCATTGTTATATGGGATATGAAACAATTTCAATATTGACAGTTGGCTCATTTGTGTTTATAAATACAGATTTAAATAAACTATACCAATCTTTATAAAAAACTGAAGTTCAGTTAGCTAGTTAGCTACTTTCTTATGGCACAGAAAATTAATGGTGGAAGCCTGGTGTCATGACAATGCCAGAATACAGCATAAAGTTCTCTTTTCAGAATACAATGTAGCCTGGCAGCCATGGTCTACGATACCTATCACCTACTGGCTCTCTACCAGCACGTTCACATTCATCGACCTTAAATTATTACCATGGACTCTCACAATGTCTAATTTTGAAGAAACTCTTACCAAGTATTTTGTATCTACAAATTCTGTTGTTTTTAGATCTTGCCCTATTTCATGGTTTGTATTTAGATTTTTCCCTGTTTCTGATTGCGATTTTACTCCATGTTTTAAATTCTTCTGCCAGATTTTTTTTTTCAGTTTTAATAAAGATTCTAAACTGCAGTTGCATCCATTTCTGACTCTGTTGAATGACAGATTACTTTTGCTTTCCTCATAGTCGAGCCAGGAAAATCAAACTGGCACAACAACATAGCAGCTAAAGGAAAGCTGGTGGGAGAACGACAACAACAACAAAATAACAACAATAACAACAAATAGCCATGCTCACCGCCACTATTTCCTTTGCATTCATCTCCCAGCTGCAAACCCAGCAAACTTATTGCTCTCACATACGTATACAGTATATGTACGATAGTCTTCCAAGTGCAAAGGCTTTTATACTGCTTATTGTACATCTTAAGGGGGATTTTAGATTAATAGAGGATTGCCCAGTTTCTCCTTACACTAAAAGCTTTAAGCTGAGCTATCATGGTTTGGAATGAAGGATGGGAATTGTTAAGGTCTCATTACTGCTTTGTGGCAGTAGTTTGAGTTTGGTGAGCAGTTTCTAAAATCACTTAAGACAACAGAGTATGCACTGCACAATTAGGACAGAAAGTAGATGAAACAAGCATGCTCTAAAAGACACTTTTGCTGTCTTAATAAGAAGGGTTCTCTGATTTGTCCACCTTGATTCTTTAATCTAGCCATTTGTCTCATCTCAGCTTTAACCACCAAGTGCACACGAGAATTCGAGCAAATGGAAATGGTTAGACCTGCCTAAGTACACTCTAATGTGATAAATTAAGAAACAAAAGGCTTTTATAATATCTGATATTTCATATACTTCTTGTCTTTGCGCTCTACCTATAATAAAAACCCCTGATCCACCCCATCACAAACATCAATGACAGTGAGAACTCTAGTACCTTAAAATATTTTAGTGCCTGTACCCTCATAAAGGCCAGGGGACCTTGTTAGGGGTCAAGCCCGTAGGGCTAACCCCTATTGGTTTCGTTCGCGAAGTGATGTCATTTTATCTTCTCCTCTCCTCTGGAAGTCAATGGAAAGTACGTTTTTTTTAAAGCAAAAAGTTCTGAAATTTGGCATGCCAAGAGAACACAATATGATGTGATACCAACTTTGAGGTATCTAAGTCCAACCAGTCAAAAGTTATTTAATATAAAATATTGAAATAAAACCACGTGACTATTAAACTCCACTGTGTCGTAGCAGTCACCATGGCAACTTAAAGTAAACAGTAGCGTGCTGTGTCACCACCTCAACTTAAGGTAAACAGTAGCGTGCTGTGTATAAGTCAAGTATGCATTTTGTGGACAACGCACTATAAACATTAACAAATAACCAGGAAGATGGTAGGATAAAATTAACAAGTTATTCCGTTTAGGTATAACATGTATTTCATGTGTATTTAACATGCATGTTTATTTTGTACTTCCGTTATGAACTGGCATTGTTGTCAGCTACCTCAACAGAAGGGTCCTTTGACGCATACGGAAGCATTTCATGTAGAGCATGTAGAGATATATAAACATTGGATATATATATAGTATTGTAGAAGTGTAGATATAAATATAAATAACACTGTGAATAAATATCAAGCATCGCGTTAGTTCAGGCAGGCCGCGTCAGTCAAGCTCGCACCAGGTGACAGTCAGCTGTTCCAGGACATGCACCAATCCAGTCCAGACACCTGGCACAGCGACCATTTAAAGCCCCATTCATTTCACCTCTCTATTGCTAGCCGCACGCTGCATTAACTCCCTCCCCATCCCCAATTCTACCTAACCGAATCCCTAAAATCCAAAACGTTGTCCGGTCATGACCGCCGCCAGCATACAGCAACCCTGGCATCAGCTTCCCCACCTATCCGGCATTTTAACACCAACTTAACAAATAC
>JAOUQX010099094.1:0-10307 GCA_028566295.1 Liobagrus marginatus
CCACTGTATGTACATTGGAGCAGTTTGTCATTTTCCTTGGGACAAAATTAGACTTGACCTTTTGTTGTTGTTGTTTTCTTCTTCTTCAGGTAAATGAGTCTATAAGTAAAGAAATTAACTTTAAATAAAAACTTTTCTCCTGTTTTAGGTCAATAGAACACGTTCTAGCGCTTGTTGCAGTTCACACATCTGACCACTAGAGGGAGAAAAAAACATGGCGGGGAGAGTATTAAATTCAAATTGCTTAATATGTAAAATTGAGTGTAGTTAAATGTAATTTGATTTATTTTATATAGCGCCTTTAAAAGTAGCATCTAAAAGCGCTCATTAAATTAAAAAAATTATATATATATATTTTTAATCGATGGCCAATTTAAAAAAAATGCAATTACTATGTTAATGGAGTTTAAAATAAATGGAGTTGTGAATCAAGACTTTGATAGTTGCTATTGTATATGGTGGTAAACCTGCCCATATATATGAGCCCCCACTGATTCAGAAAACGATTGAACTAGAATGGGGCGCGTTAATCGTTGTTAAACTCCGTCGATAGCTATAGTATAGTATATTACCCCCATTATATTAGAGCTTATGCTATAGTATATTATATTACCCGATTATGTTAGGGATGACGATATAGAAGCAGACAGACATGTCTTCTAAGAGTTACGCTCGGCCTTATCGAGGAAGGAAATCTGAACTCTCAAACCTGCAGAACAAGCAAACTGCTATCCTGATGAATAGGAAAATAAAATGCTTATTTTAGTGTTTGCCAACATTATATCTTACACAATCTCGAACCAATTACAGTGCAGCACTCAATTTCTTGTTCTCTAACACACACACACACACAGTTTCCTGTGTCGCTACGCCTGATTTAAAAACAACAGCGTTTTAAGAATTCAGGCACATTATGGCCTCAAAAATGGGAACCAACCTTCAAAATGTCGAACAACATCAATTCCAGAAGGTTCAGAGAAAGCACATGAAAGACGCCCAGTACAGAGGTATGAATCCAACACGCGTGCGTGCTCGCGCACACACACACACACACACACACACATACACACACACACACACAAAAGCAAAAAACCTCCAAAAACGCTGACTTCCTTTATATATAATAGTCAGGTAAGGTGTGTATTTTGTGTTTTTAGGCCCGTTCTGGACGACTGGGTTGTGTGTCGGTTTGATGTGCATCCTTCAAGCGACTCTGAACATCGCCCTGCGACTGAACTGTAAGTTCTAAACAGTCGATTCAGCGTTTAAAAAAGAATAGTACTGTAATATGATGGCTATTGCAGCCGTTGTGGTTGTTGACACTGATTGACACTCAAGCACGTCCGCGCATCTTTCAGACGATCCTCAGAGCAACAGCGACGTTTTGGGGACCTGCTTCAATCGGACTGCACAGAGAGACGAGTTCTTGAGGAGTTACCAACGCCTGAGAGTAGAGAATGAGGACATTCTGGCTCGCTTCAGCAACCTGACCAGAGAGAGAGACGAACAAATGGCTAAAATCAGTGTGCTGGAATATACTTTGTCCCAAACGATTAGCGGCTACCGGGAGAGAAGGATAGTGGACAAGCTGAGAAAAAACAATGACTTGCTTCAAAACCAGCTGAATGCTCTTCGTAAGTAAATTAGCGCCTTGTAGCTACTTCCTGGTTCGTATACCCGGATTACAAGTAACTTTAGTACGAAATTGTGAAAAGCGAGATCAGGCACGGCAGCGCTGGCGAGATCAGGCACGGCAGCGGTGGCGAGATCAGACACAAATGTTGTAATAGTGAGGAGGATCTGGGTACAGTTGGTGTACAGCAGTGTCTCTCAAATAGTGGGGCGCGCCTCCTTGGGGGGGCGTGCAGCGATGCTGGGGGGGGTGCGTGTGATCCCGAGGAACTGTTTTTTACTACAATCGTCCCGCTTTATGAATGCTATTTCAGTAAATCAGAGAGCACGGTTAGCACGATGTTATGCAGAGGTGTACTTATAATAATTTTATTGACAAATGATGCTATTTACAGTCACGGCAGTGTTCTGTACAGAACGTAGCATGTGTATATGTAGTACAGGAGATTTGTGCACAGGGACATGGTCATACTGTAACAGTGTTTGTGTTGATTTGTAGACGACTATGTGGTTGTGGTTTAGTTTAGGACAGAAACACCCATGTAGGGGTGCTGGTAAAGTGTCCACTAACCTTTTGGTGTAATGTATCTGTTTTGATCTTTACAGCAGTTTATCAACGTTCACTTGGGCAGCAGTCCAACTTGGATTTGGTCTGATGTACACTAATGCATGGGAGTGGGTGGACGGTTCACCACTGACGCTGGGTAGGAATCCTGAACTCTGAATTAAACGTCATTGAACTTTTACTGCCCGAAGAAACACCACAGACACTTAAATTCTGTTTCAGCTACAGTATGAACAGGAAGCTGTACATGGACGCAGGTGGCAGGAAGTGTGTGTATACTGTATGTGTGGCAGATGGGACGCAGCACTGGACTGATGAGAACTGTTTTGAGAAGTTTGTTTGGATATGTGAAAAGAAACAAGTGCAGAAGTAAAGTTTTCCATGTTCTTTTTTTTGTTGGATATTATTGTATCGACAGAGGACACAAACAATGGGACAATGGTTGCGTCCTAAATCGCACGCTTCTTCACTATTCACCACCATTTTGACGGAGAGGAGAACTAGTTAGAGTTGAGTGTTAACAATCAAAATGGTGACGGGTGGAAATAAGTGCACTGAGAATTTCCTCACTTCCATAGTGAAAAGGTGGCAGGGCTACCAGATGCTGATGGTGGATGAGCAAACATCTTTTATATAGCTTTAAAAGAATTACACGTCAGGTTTATGGTACAGATAGTTACTGTAGAGACAAGTTCATATCATCCATAAATTTAAACTACGTATAAACAATCCCCAGACTCCGCCCCTTGGTTTTGGAATTGCTTGACTTCTATTCTAACTGAATGGCTATATATTATGTATAATCTTGTAACTGCACAAATTTGGACAGAACTATTATAGGATCCGAGGTGTGTGTGTGTGTGTGTGTGTGTGTGTGTGTGTGCGCGTGTGCGCGTGTTGGCTCGGTGTTTGCGTATGGCTTTTCTTACATCCATGTTTTGAAAAAAACTTTGTCGCTTCACTCACCCTTGTGATTTCCTACGGTCCATCAGAGAAGTTTTGTTTACAGCATTTGGTAGATGCAGTTATCCAAAGCCAATTATATTTATCTCACTTTTTTCTATCCAACTGAGTACTTAAGGGACTTGCTCAGTGGCCCAGCAGTGGCAGCATGGCGAGCTTTACCACTTCCCACACCCGTAATTGTGTAACACGATACTCAATTCTATCTTGATGTTTGACCAGGCCTGCAGTGTGCCGGTGAGCTCCTTAGATCCAGCTGAAGGTAAAGTGACGTGTCCTACAATACCAAATCACCGTAACTTCCTCCAGACGGGGCAGAACCAGCTGTAGCGTGGGAATGAAACTCAGTCTTACACAGAATGCAGTCAGGACTGATCTGGATTGATTTCAAACACGAGATCCGGTCTAAGCAGCGCACGCAGGATGAAGATGCACCGGGAAGTGTTTGCAAACTCCAAAGATAAGGAAAAGAACTAATCATGCCCAGATAAGGGCATTGCTGAAAAGAAGAATAAATTGGAGAGACGATGGAACAAGAAAATGCAGTATCCTGCAAACTCAGGGGAAACCACACACACAAACACACTTGTTTTGCTATCTTAGCGAGGACATTCCATAGATGTAATGCTTTTTATAGTGTACAAACTGTACATTATATCCCCCTACCCCTACTCCTAAACCTACACATCTTACACACACTACCCTACTCCTAAACATCATGCACAACATTCTTCATTTATACACTAAAATAAAACATTGTTTAGTATGTTTTTAAACCTATTTTACTTATGGGGACTCATGAAATGTCCCCATAAAACATGTGCATGACCGAATACCAGTGTAATACCCAGGTAATTATACGCATTTGTGTCCTCATATATTTATGAAGTACATACACACACACACACACACACACATGAACACACACACAGACTTGGTACATGGTCATGATAGATTAGATGTTAGAATATTTTGTTAATAGAATAGGTGCTAAGAATATGCTAATATAGCTAGTCATAGTGGTAATGAAGGACAGTGGGTGTGTGCGCTTACCTGTATTTCTGTTCACACACACACACACACCGAATGTCACACCTTGTTTGTCTCTGTATGCACGCTGAGGTTAATTGTCTCGCGTTAGTTTAACCAGGTGCAGCTGACGCTCATTTGAGTTAATTTGTGCACGGTATAAAAAGGGAAGCCCTGACGGAGTTCAGGGCTGGTTATTAATTGTCTTATTGTCTGTATGTCTGAGTGTTTGAACGTCGGTTTGGCGTGGACACAGTGTCCTGGATCTATGTTCCTGTTTTGTGTTAATAAACACACGTTTGACTACAGTCTGCAGTTGGGTCTCCTGCTTTGATCCTAGACACGCCGCCGATTCGAGTATGCGGCTCGGATCAGCGCCTCGGAACGTGACGCATAGTAATTGTTCATATGGTAATGTAATTGGTACCTTGTATATAAACAGCCACTCTGATCGTTTATAGTTGTTCTAATGTAAGTGAAGAAATAAGTAGTCGCAGACCATTTACAATATTCATGAACATGAATACACAAATATTAACGACAGAAATAAATAGATAAGAATAAAGATGCACTCCTTATTTGTGACCAGAAAGGAGCAGAAAAAGGGAAAGGAGGAAGTGAAAGGCAATACTTCGGTCTCGGCATTATCGACCGGCCCGTAAGCCGATTTCTCAGCAGTGCATTCAGACTGTTAAAAGTGTGTGTGCGTGCATGCGTGTGTATAAATCACATCTGTAGGGTTTTCTTCGAATTAAGACTGCAGCTGAGATTATATGATAAAACATGACCAAGATGGAGATGGGGGTGTGGGGGGGATTTTCACAATCGTTGCTAAATATAATATTCTTTGTAATTAGGGGTCAAGCCCCGCCAGGGCGGACCCCTATTGTAATCGTACGATATATGACGTCATGTTTTTTTTCATACTGGTGTTCTATGCGTACCGGTGAGCCCCCATTTGTTCTCAGCAAAAAGTTATGAAATTTGTCACTAAAAGAATCGATAACGAGGCAACAAATTGTCAAAATTGTAGTTGCAAAACCAAGAATCCTGCCAGCGGAGTGGCGCAGCAGTAGCGCACTCGTGTCGACATATACTCAGCGCTGTTGCGTTGCGGGTGACCCGGGTTCGATTCCTGCCCGTGGTCATTTCCCGATCCCTTCCCCCATTCTCTCTCACCTACTTCATTTCACCACTGTCCTGTCCATAAAGGCATAAAAAGCCCCAAAATAAATCTTTAAAAACAAAACAAGAAACTCGACCAGGACATACAAAACAAAACATGGATACTGTAAGTGAGACTACGGCTCACACGGCAACAAAACAGCCTGACGATAAGATGCTGAAAAACAGGAACAAGTAAATAATGTGTTAATTACGGGGAAACTCGACGCCGCTGAAGGTGATTGAGACAAATAACTTGCCAGGGTTAAAAGAAAGTTGTCCCTTTGTGAGCCCCTTTGATGGGATCACAGCAAATTCCTATCCGTAATCCCCACCCCACCCCAGCTCCGCCCCAAGAGACACTGCTCACATGAGACCTGAAAGTCAATTAACACATTTGTATTGTGTTAATAATACATTTAGCGCACACCTCTGTGTCTGTTCCCCATTAGGACTGGACGGTGCAAGGAGTGGGTGTAACAGAGTGACTTTAGTGTGTCTGTTGCTGCTGTGTCTTGTCCTGCTGACTACTACCACCGTACTGTCGATCAAATTGAACAACCTGACTAAAGAGAGAGATCAGTTACTGACCAATTCCAACACCATGGCTATCAACAGAGACAAATTACAAGCAAGTAACAACAAGCTGGCTACAGAGAGACAGCAGTTACAGGACCGCTACGATAACTTGACTACAGAGAGATGGCAGTTACAGGACAGTTACAATAACTTGACTACAGAGAGACGGCAGTTACAGGACCGTTAGGATAACTTGATTACAGAGAGACGGCAGTTACAGGATGAAAGAGAAGAACTCCAGAGGCTCTCTAAACTGGATGGGTATTACAATTGAAGAAGTTGTCTTCTGTGTTGTGTAAGAGTCCGCGGGATGGACTCCGGGTTCCCGGAGATCCTGTGTATGATCAGTATTACAGGATGGGGCTGAGGACGGAATAACTTTTACTCTATTACAGACAGTATATGTGTGTCTTTGTTTTGTTGTTTGTTTGAAATGAATATGGGAATAAAAGTCTGTGTAAACGAGCGGTTTAATAAATGCTAATATGAATCTGGATCCAAAATGGCTATATTTCAACTCCAGCGTTGACTACTTCTCTAACGAGGAGAAGAAGCAGACCGAGAGCAGGCGGGACTGCATGGAGAGAGGAGCAGACCTGGTGATTATAAGCAGCACAGAGGAACAGGTGAGTGAGACAGACAGGCAGCCAGATAGACAGACAGACTAACAGACAGGCTTATTAGCATGTCTGTTTTACATTTACCATGACAGGAGTTCATCAGTAGATTGCTGTGCAGAAGAAAATCTTGGATTGGTCTGAATGATAGTGACGCCGAGGGTGAGTGGAAGTGGATGGACGATACGCCGCTGGCCACTGGGTAAGAAATCCTTGTGTAATAATTCACTGAAATGAGATGCTTCATGATGATGATGATGATGAGCCACTGACATCCTGAGAAACACCTCCGGTTCTCTCCTTCAGGTATTGGGGACATGAAGAACCGAACAGTAAAGCAGGAGATGAGGACTGTGTTGTCACAGGTAAAATGTCCGATCCTGTCTTGACCTGGGCTGATTATCCCTGTGCTTATAAGTTCTTCTGGATCCGTGAGAGGAAATTGTGACTGAACAATCCTCATGACTGGTAATAACTCGATTATTCCACTCAGGGTTGAGTATGGAATGGTTTAGAGACAGATGCTAGATCCGGCCTGCTTTTAGCTTTATTTAGGTCCTCTGTTTTTGTAGTTATTGGTTGAAATACTAGATCACATCGTAAGAAACACTCAAACAAAATAAAGAGTCGGTGTATCCGTTCATTTGCTTCTGCTTGGTTCCTGACTTGATTCACCGCTGCCCTAGGGGTCCAAACTTGTTGATTGGAAACATACGGGTTCAAGCCTCACCACCACCAAGCTGCCACTTGTTGGGCCCTTGAGCAAGGCCATAAGCCCACTTTCTGCTCCGGCGGTGCAGCATCATGGCCGACCCTGTACTCTGACCCTAAGTTGGGATATGTGACAATAACGACCTACTTTAACGCTTTTTCTCCATGGTAATAGGAGAAAGGTGTGCTGTAAAACAGTGGCAAAACCGCTGATTGATACCGGAATTGGGCATACCAACATAGGTAGCCGGCGTTTGTGATCAGTTTCCAGAATAATGTTGCACGCTATTGCGCTGAACCATGCGGTTATGTATATCTGTTACGCAATCTGTCCAAGCACAACAGTTCCTCATTCTTTCTTCTTTTATTTCTGCCGTTATCTGTGTCACTGTTTCATGGTAGGTTGTTTGAACTGTGATTTGAACCCCCCCACATCCAAAAAATAAATTAATCAGACAGGCGTATACCAACCATCATTAACACATGGGACAGGTTATCTGCTCAGTGTGAAATCAATTTCATCTTGTAAAGCTGCAGAAAAGCGTTCATCATTTCTACCGAAGCAAACCGACTACCAACCACTTCAAACCGATTCTACACAAATGCACATTACAAGCAGCCTAAGGTGATGAATGAACATAACAGGTATATCAACATGGTGCTATGATGCTACTTCAAAGAAAGTGCTGGACTTTAACGGTTAAATAACGACACATTAGCCACAAGACCTCACTTTTGTCCTTTAACTTCCTCTTCCTCAAGTCTCGAGGAGTTGTAGAGTCTTAACCACACACACCAAGACGTGATCATTTGGTGGTTTATACGTTAAAGATGGTTCACTGCGCTTTTAACAACTGCTGCGGTGGGAAGCTGAATGGAGGAGATGAAGAGGACATGACTGTAGTCATCTATAAATCTGTAGAGGATTTTAAGGGCTACGGCGTACAGATGGAGAAGGATACAATGAAGAGTAACCTGGAAACACAACACACAGGTAATCCGTCTGTCTGTCTAACTGTCTGTCTGTCTGTCTTTCTGTCTATCTGTTTAACTAAGTCTGTCTATCTAACTAACCGTCTGTCTATCTAACTAACCGTCTGTCTACCTATGTCTGTCTATCTAACTAACCGTCTGTCCATCTATCTAACCATCTGTCTTATCTAACCGTCTGTCTAACAGTCTATCTGTCTAACCGTGTGTCTGTCTATCTAACGATCTGTCTGTGTAAACACACAATTAACAAAATGTCTACCTATCTGTCTATCTTTTGGTCAAACTTTCTGGCCAAACAACAGATAAATCTAATTCTCTGCCCTTTACCTCCAGTTGCACCCAACAGTGCATGGGGCAGATGTTACAGACTGACCGCAGTGTGTGTGCTGCTGCTGTGTGTTCTCCTGCTGACCGCCGTCATAGTGCTGTGGATCAAATACAACAACCTGACTACAGATATCAACCAGCTACAGACCGGCTACAACAACCTGACTCTGGAGAGAGACCGGTTACAGTGGGAGAGATCTGCACTGCAGAGTGCACTCGTAAACATCGAAGGTGAATACTGTACATGCGAAACATGGCCAAAGGTATTGGGAAACGTGGCCACATCATGTTTTTTTTTTAAACATCCTATTGCAAATGTTGTCTCACTCTTCCACCTAGAAGAACGTCCACTGGTGTGACTGTGGGCATGTGTTCATTCAGACACAATAGCATTAGTGAGATCAGACACTAGTTCAGGGGCTTTGCGCACAGGGGCATTGTCATGCTGGACCAGTGTTCGAGTCTCTTAGGGGAACTGGTAGCTCGGAGGTTAAGGTGTTGGGACTGCTGATCCAAAGACCGATGTTCGATTCCCAGGACTGCTAAGCTACAGCTCAGCTTAACAGACTTACAACTGCTCGGTTGTAAGTCGCTCTGGATAAAGAGGGTCTGCCAAATTCTGTAAATGTCTTAGTCCCAGTGAAGGAATAACGGAACGCTACAAAGACGTTCTAGACGCGTTCTAGGTGTGTGTGTGTGTGTGTGTCTTTTGTTGGGAACACTTTGGGTAAGATGCACTCGTGATTGTGCTGGTGAGGTGTCCACAATCCTTTGGCCATATAATGTATGCTGAATGTCACACTTAAGTCACATGTACACTTGCATCTGAAGCATTGTGTTGTGGGTTTTATATTCCTGGCCTCTACACTAGGATGGAGATACTTCAGATCAAGCATCTACTACATATCTGTTAGAAGGAAGAACTGGGACGAGAGCAGACAAGACTGCAGAGACAGAGCAGCAGACCTGGTAATCATAAACAATGCAGAGGAGCAGGTAAGAGAGAGAGGGAGGAGGGGGGAGATGAAGGCTTTATTCATATTGTGCTGTTGCAATTACAGGTGTTCATCAGTAATCTTTCTAACCGTACTGAAGCTTGGATTGGTCTGACTGACCGTGAAAAAGAGGGGACATTTAAATGGGTGAACGGTTCGCCACTGACCACCGCGTAAGACTTCAGTCACCTACAATTTATCTATAGTGGGTTTTTTTCAAAAGTTATGACACGTTTTTGACACTGTTTTTCAGGTTCTGGGCAGTCGGAGAACCTAATAATTATAACGGAGAGGACTGCGTTATAACAGGAAGTCGAAGGTATAGATCCAGTATGAGGACCTGGGATGATAATCCCTGTAATTCTGCTGCATTTGCTATTTGTGAGAAAAAAATATTGAACTGAGCACACGGTATCGCCACTAAAATTTGAAAAAAATAATTATTTTTTACAAGGACAAGCATCACATTTCACATGTACACAATTAAAATGATATAGAGAATATTAATTTTATTATGGCTTAATATTGACTTAAAAACATCAATAGCAATAAAATTACCGGTATCATAGACAATATTAATATTTTGTATTTATATGTTGTTTGTAAATATGTAAGGCTGAGTAATTGATAGTAACTGGTCTTAAAAAAAAAAGTCAATAATGTGGATGTATCTCACTTTTAATAAAAAATTTTTTAGGGGGGTTATCAGATTTTTATGTATCTTTACATTTT
>JAOUQX010099181.1:0-10300 GCA_028566295.1 Liobagrus marginatus
GAGTCTGCCTCCTGGGGACATGCCTGATGGAGCTTTACCAGGACCAATTCATTGCAAAGTATAAAATCTACTTCAGCTGTGGCTTTGAAGCTCTTTAAAATTGTTCTTTAACCTATCACAACTCCAGCTAGGGAACCTCATATCCACCACCCCTACTTCTTTTTCATTAGGTCAGTATCCAAATTTTGAAACAGCTTTCAAAAAGCTTTCATGACTGGTTTGCCCTCATTTTATTGATGGTGTCAACTGGTTATGCAGTTGATAGGCATTTCACATTTGTACTTGGAGATTAAATTTCTTTTCATTTCAAACCCAATTTCTTACAATGTCAGGAATTTTTCCAGCGGTTCGTTGTTTTACAGTGTGATGTGCCAGACTCAGCATGTTTAGTAATCCTAAAAATTGTGATTGCTGGAAACTGAAACAAAGAATATACACACACAAATACACACAGACACAGTTACAACTTCATGCTGTTATACGCCAGATATGCGTAGATAGCATAGCTATTTTATTGTTCATATATTCTCAATCTTGCACAATCTGTCTAAACTGCTTGGCTAATCACTCACCATCTTGTAGAGGTCAGATACACTGAATTGGTCTGGATCCACCATCTCAAACTCTTTCCTTGGCACTAGATCTAAACCCAGGTGTCTATAATAGAGACAATGGAATCAAACCTTAGGTGTAAACTATTAATATTGTCCAGTAAAATATTTGTAAGATTATCTACAAACGAAAAAATGTATATACATTTTCCAGTTCTGAAATGTACTATTTTCAAAATATACAGATTATGATTGGAGTTTCAATCCTGCCTGTACCATTTGCCTCACTGTCTATGTGGTTCAACAAAATGCAAATTGCCATCAGTTAGCTGCCAGGAGGAAAGCAAAAGTTAGGAGGCACTGCAATATTTCCTGTTTCTTAGAAAATTATACAACAAACCGAGATCAGCATGGCTGATAGTTTGAAAGTCATGGTATGCAAGAATCAGGTGTGTAGTTATGGCTTAAATTTTACTGGAAGAACAGTCCCTCACGCTGCTCCCAATTATATAGGATATTACAGTCCCATATATTAGTCCAACTCATATATAATCAATATTTATCCTATACACTGATATAAGTTAGGGATTAAACAAAGAATATAGAGTATCTCACAAAAGTGAGTACACCCATCATATTTTTGTACATATTTTATTATAACTGTTCATTTGACAACACTGATGAAATCACACTTTGCTACAACGTAAAGTATAGAGTGTACAGCTTGTATAAGTGTAAATTTGCTGTGACCTCAAAATAACTCAACACACAGCCAATAATGTCTAAACCGCTGGATAGAAAAGTGAGCACACCCCAAATTGAAAAATGGGTCCAAATTGTCACAATTTTGTGTGGTAACTATTATTTATTTCCCTCTTGGCCATGTAGTTCACCAGAGCTTTACAGGTTGCCAATGGAACCCTCTTACACTCCTCCATGAGTTCATGGAGTACATCACATACAGTAGCTGGTGGATGTTAGAGACCTTGCGCTCCTCCACCTTCCGTTTGAGGCTGCCAAGTAGATGCTCAACAGGATTTAGATCTGGAGACATGTTTGGCCAGTCCATCACTTTTACCCTCAGCGTTTTTAGCAAGGCAATGGTCGTCTTGGAGGTCTTGGCCCAGTCTCCAAAGGGAAAGGATCATGCTCTGCTTCAGCATGTCACAGTACATGTTAATATTTATAGTTCCTTCAATGAACTGTAGCACCCCAGTGCCGGCAGCACTCATGCCACCCCAGACCATGACACTCCTACTACCATACTTGACTGTAGGCAAGACACCCTTGTCTTTGTACTCCTCACCTGGTTGCCACCACACATGCTTGACACCATCTGAGCCAAATAAGTTTATCTTGGTCTCATCAGACCACAGGACATGATTCCAGTAATACATGTCCTTAGTCTGCTTGTCTTCAAGCACTAATACTAACAAGTCACATGACACCAGGGAGGGGAAACGGCTAATTGGGCCCAATTTGGACATTTTCACTTTGGGGTGTATTCCACTTTTTTGACAGCAAACTTATACAAGTTTGTGTAATATAAATTTACACTTAGAAACTTACACTGTTATACAAGCTGTACACTCACTACTTTACATTGTAGCAAAGTGTCATTTCCTCAGTGTTGTCACATTAAAACATATAATTAAATATTTACAAAAATGTGAGGGGTATACTCACTTTTGAGTGGTACTGTTAGATGATAGATTAAAATGTCAACGTTCATTTCCTGATTTTTCCATAGACACTTGGTTACTGCTTTTCAGAACAAAACATTGTTCATTGTTCTAATTTACACAAACAGTTTCTATTTGTGCAGCTGGACTGTAGCAGCTATAATTACAGCCATTCTTCAGAATGGTGTCAAACCATGGTATGGTTAAAAGGAGAGTTAAAAGAGTTACTTACTCATTGCCCCAGTCTAAGCGGAGTGTGATGTGACGCTTGACCTCGCAGCTCTGCTCTTGAGTCATGTGACCCAGGATCAATTGACGCCGCAAGTCCATCAGCTCGTTCATCACATGCCGCAACTTCTGGAAAAGCTGTACTTTGTGCTTCTGTTTAATCAGAGAAGTCCGTGTTAGAATGTATAAAATATTCGTTCATTCATTCATCCATTCATTTATTGTCTACCAATTATCCTTTTCAGGGTTGCGGAGGGCGCTGGAGCCTATCCCAGCTAACTTAAGATATGAGGCGGGGTACACTTTGGACAATCAGCAGTAAATTTCAGGGCTAACAGTTAAAATAAGACAGTAAGACAGGCAAACATTTACACTCACATTCACTCTTATGGACAATTTAGAATAGCCAATTCACTTATGCCCAATCGCATGTAATTGGAGGCTGGAGGAAACCAGAGAACATGCAAACTCCACACATTCGTATCTCTGTTTATTGATCCAAATATCTGCATCTGTATCCAGATTTAAGTTTGGAGTCAAGGGTTCTTGTTGGTTAAATATAAACCCTTACACGATGCCACTGAAAATATTGGAAAGCAAGCCAGAACAATTAGGGGGAAAAAGTAATATTTTATTAACAAAATATGAGAAATAGCAATTTGCAAATCTTAACTACATAGCCACTTAATGCTTTTTAAACTTTTCCTATGAGCCAGACAGAGGTGTAAGTGTTGATGAAAAACTCCAGGAGACAACACCTCTAAAAGTATATTTCCCAGAAAGAGCTTTATAAATGTAAGGGTCTCGGTTCCAGCGCCCTGCAGAGGGGCGTGGCCGGGACGGCCACCCGAAGGGCTTTATGACCCAGCGAGGGTTTTACTATGTTTCTGTTCATGTCATGTGTTTTTGGATTTATGTTCTCATTGGTTAATGCACACGCCTTAGTTCTACTCTGTTAATGTTACTCAGCTGACGATGATCATATGTTAATTATGTTATGTTTAAAAGAGCTGCGATGAGTAGGAACATCGCTGGTTATTATTCGTGTTTTGTGTCAACTCCTAACCGCGTAACGTGTGCTCCGGTTACAGCGCGCTTGTATCTCTGTCATGTTACAGCTGCAAATAAAGACCTTAAACTCACGGCTTGCCTGCATATCCGGCTCTACTTATACTGCGATCGGAGCATTAGCGGCTTCCACTACCTTGTAGGAAAGCTGTTCGTTACAGTCACTAACGAAGGACTACTCCACTGTTATGCGAGTGCGTTTATGCAAGCTTCCATGTGTGTCTAGTGTCAGCTATGAGTTTTCATGTTCAGTGAGCTGTTTGGTAGCCGTGCTTTTGTTTACGTTTGGTGATGTGCATGTTGTTTGTTTGCTAACGCATTTTGTTTGTTTGGCGTTCGATCAGTGTATCTTTAAATAAAAGCGCCTTACGCATCTGGAACCAGCCTCCTCGTCACTCGCACGTTACAGATTAATCGAACAAAACAAATGGATCCAGCGAAGGCAACTCTGCCCGCCATGTTCAACGGCACCCCTGGGGATGCGCTCGGTTTCTACGCCAGTGCTCGGATTATTTTGAAGCGCGTGCACTGCATTTCCAGACGGAGTACGGAAGATGCGCCGCGCTTCTCTCCCTGCTTTCCGGGCCTGCGTTGGACTGGGGTGAGGACCTTTGGGAATGTGATCAGCAGGCAACAGAGTCTTACGCCCACTTGGAACTAAAAGTCCGCGAAGCGTTCGACCACCCCAAGCGTCCTGAGGCCATAAAGGAAGCTAACCAACCCCAGCCTACCCCAAGGCCTCTGGTGGAGTCAAGCCCTGGGCCCAGCGTTTCCCCCCAGGTGTGTCGCACACATAAGCAGGTACCGAAACTGGTGCCCAGTTTTTTTTCTGACTCGAGGGTAGGGACTAGTTTAGCCCCCCCAGTCCCAGTTAAGCCCCTGCTCATCCCCGTAGCCGCTATTAGGCCCGAGAGAGCCGCCATAGCCACCATAGAGCCCCGTCCAGGTACTGCAGTCAGTATAAGGCCGCTTGCAGCCGTTAGCTTGAGCACTAGAGCCGCCGCAGAGCCCCGTAGGGACACTGAGGACAGTGTAGGGCCCTGTGCAGCCGAAAGCTTAAGTGTAGGAGCAGCTGAGGAGCCCCGTCGAGTCACTGCGGTGAGGGTAGGGCCCTGTGAGGCCAAAAGCCAGGTTAGAGAGCCAGCTACAGAGCCCCATGTAGCCGTAGAAAACCCTAGTGAGCCCGAGTCCGTCCCTACCGACCCACTGAACCAGACGACCCTAGTTCAGGTCCCGAACTGCCCCCTGTGGCCGTAATCGGTCCCATAGATAAGCTGCTCTTCAGCCATGACCCCAATCCAGCCCCAGAGCCCAGTCCCGACCTGGTGCCCCAAGACCACCCGAGTTATGCCCCTGCGGTGTGCGTGAGCCCTGGGGGGACACCAGGATGGACATCTGGCCCCGTGAGCGGGGGGGGCCCAAAGACTGTGTTACGGGGGTGCCGGCTCCCGTCCTCCCACCCTTGGCCAAGTCTGTGCATGTTACGGCTACCACTCGGCGGCGGACGTCGTCCAGTCCCGTGCTCAGCCAAGGACTTCGCTCCGTGCCCTGGCTCATTTGAGGACAACGCTGGATTTGCCTAGGAAACGAAGGACGTCGCTCAGTCGGTCGACTGCCTCGACCTAGGACGTCGCTCGTGCCTCGCTCCCCCCTTTGGCCTCGGCGCCTTCCTCGCTCCCCCCTCTGGCCTCGGCGCTTCCCTCGCTCCCCCCTCTCGCTGCCTATGCACATCCAGCGACGACCTCAGACTCGCTGGTCCCGTCGCTCCTCCCTCTGGCCTCGCCGTGCCCTTTGCTCCCCTCTCCGACCTCGCTCACGCCTCCACGTTGCTCATGGCCCTGGCCCCCCCCGCCGTCGCCCTCATGTGGGAACACTGGGAGGTGTTTCGTGGAGGGGGATACTGTAACGGCAGTGCCAGACTCCGCCCATCGAACTGACGGCACACACAGAACAGTGAACTTTGAACTTCCGCAATCGGATATAAAAGACTGTGTTGTGCAGCTATACCTTTGTCGATTAACGTTCGGACTAAACCCCTCGTTACGTGCGTCACTAACGAAGGACTCCACTGTTATGCGAGTGCCTTCATGCAAGCTTCCACGTGGGTCTAGTGTCAGATACGAGTTTTCATTTTCAGTGAGTAACGCTACCCGTTTGCTAGCCGTGTTTTTGTTTACATTTGCTCATGTGCGCATTGTGTGTTTGCTAGCGCGTTTTGTTTGTTTGGCGTCCGATCAGTGTATCTTTAAATAAAAGCGCCTTACGCATCTGGATGCAGCCTCCTCGTCACTCGCACGTTACATACGTAAGTAGAATTGTGGTGTTTCAGAAGCTCACAACAATTTTTCATCCCCTGTATAGTTATTGAAATTGTAGTTTTATTATATTTTGCACATTGTATAGTTACATCCCTTGGATACAATAACATCTCTGGTAACGATATTTAAACTATAGTTTTATTATATTTCTCTATAGTAACATCCTCCTTTGCAATAATTTTACTTGAATCCTTCTGTACAATAACTTAATTGTATAGTTATTTATATAGCATTTTACTATATTCTTGCATATTTTATTCATATGTATATTTAGGTCTTATTCTTCTTCTAACTTCTGTTTCATTTTGCGATGTTGAGCTGAATTAACGAAGTGAATTACTGAATTAATAAAGTATTCTGATTCTGTTCATGAACTGTCTGAGATTAAATATTTGTCTTGCAGAGACCTGTTTCAAATTGGTGCCAGTGTTGGTGTAACTAGCTAGGTATGTGCCTGCCTTCGAGCAACAGTTTCAAAACCATGTTTACAATTTTTTTATATTTTTGAACAATGAAGCGATCCTGGCATGCAAGCTACTCTGTTTTCGGATGTCTACGAGAGTCTAAGGAGTCCTTACACAGAATCCCAGCTTCAGAAGAAAAGAGCGAAATGGCCTAATTTTATTTATGAAGGGAAAGAGTGGACTAAAACTTGCTTGTGTGTATGAAACATTTTTCGCCGGACCGCTTTTCAAATCTGGTCCCCAAACAGATTACTTGACTTCACTATCAAAAGCATAAATCAAGAGAAGGCTATGGAGTAATGTCCAGGACATTAGACGTACTCTGGAACAGTGTGAAGGCCACAACCCTAACCCTAAGCAGAGAAAATAAGGCACCACAGAGACTTTACAAAGACTAGGACATCTCTTAAAAAGATACGATGAAAACTGATCAGCAAAGCTGCTGAGAAACCCAAAGCAACATTAAACAAGATTCAAGAATATTGGTCATTTACTAGTCAAGTCATATAACCACAACTTTTTGTATTCTTTACTGGGCTATAGGGTGAATGAGCTAGAAGGAAGCCCTGTCTCACAAAGGAATGAAGGAAGGAAATTTAAAGAAAACAGCACAAATAAATAAATAAATAAATATTTAAATAAATATAAACAAACAAAAAAGAAATATATTTAACAGCCTGACAAAAACCCAAAACCATGTGCTGTGTTTTGAACTTAATAATTTTAAAAGATATACATTTAGCACAAAAACAAAAGTGAGGCCACTTAACACCCAAAAAACACACCATACCCACATGAAGCATGGCGGTGGCAGCATTGTGCAATGTACACGACAAAGTTGAAATTCGCCCCGACTCAATAAAGAGTTTCACTACAGAAATTGCACAGTGAGAGCTTTAGAGAGCTAAAGATTATTAAAAAAAATTAATCACCTTCCAGCATGATAATGAATTGCCATGAAATGGCTTCATAAAAAGAGCAATATTAAAGCTTATTTCTAACTCCTTTCAAGAATCTGTGCAATGACTAGAAGAAGGCTGTGCACAGGGGATCCCATAGTACTTTAATCGATCTGCAGCATCTTTGCAAAGAAGAGCAGAATAAAATCTCTCATCTAATGTGCTGTCTTTTGTGCGGTCTATCTAAGAAGCTAAAAGTACTTTGGCACAGTATTAGGAGACATGTATGGTTGTGCAGACAGGGGCTTTTTACATTTTACGTTTTTGACACCTATATTACATGATACAACACAACAATATCTGAACCGGGTCAGATAGATGTTTTTCAACGTTGTGGTTGACACTAGCATTCTTGCTGTGTAATAATAGGTCATTTGACTGGTCAGAGAAGGCTGAACATTTCTTGCACTTTGTCTATAGGTCTGTAGGTGGCTATAAAAAAAGTTCAACTTGAGATTTTACTACATTTTACTAAATTAGATATTAAAACATCAGTATGTTTGTCATGGTGTGCATATTGTGATCAAACGGTATTTGCTCATATCATGTAATCACAGAGGATCTTCCTTTTTTATGTAAATGTAATCATGAGTGTACAAATGATAATTTTATAATCCAATTTTCTAATTTGGATTTGATATAGCTATTGTGTTTCTGACTTGCGATCTGGCTAAGCTCATATTCATGCACGAATGAAATTTTCAAGCCTTACGTACACAAACCAGTGAGGTAAAATAATTTTGAGAAATAATTAAATGATGTGCATTCATTTAGAGCCCTGTATCGTGCTTTACGAGCTAATTTAGTGAACACTTTTAGGAAATCTAGAACTAGAAAACTTAGATCTATCTTTTTCTGATGTTCCAAGTAAACTGTGAGTTGGAGTGTCTCACCTGTACTTTGGTGGTTCCAGTGTTCAGCCCGGTCAGCGTTGCTCCGTCTGTTATTTTGGCCACTCGAGAGTCCTCCACTTTCAACGAATCTTTCACCAATTCTGTCACATCCACCTGCCAATCACTGCCCAGCAGGAAATCTGGCTGATCCCGCCCCTCCAATGGCTCTGCCTCAAAGTGTGTAAGGACACGAACAGTGGTGCTCTGGTACTGTGGGCCACAACTTCGATCCCTCCTACCTCCGTCAACCTCGTCATCATCTGCAGTTCTGAACACAGGAGGCAGGCTTTTAGAAATGGCTTTGATTTCTTTATTTCAGCTTGTGGAATTGTGGAAACAAGAACTCCATCTTGTGATTGTACATGCACTAACCAAATGTCACCAGTGTGTACTCCATGTGTGTGGAATTTGACTCAGTTAGTGGTTTTAAAAATGTAGCTAAAGTTAGTTAAATCAATTCATTAGTGACCTTCCTTCTACTATGTACAGACAGTCTTTCCAGGTTTTCGTGATGTCGTGATCACAACTATTAAGGCAAATTCAACCAATTGAAATGGTTGGTTCACAGTATTCACAGTAGTTAATTATTTTTACTTTACTTGAGTAAATATATAAAAAAATCTGTACTTTATCAGTGTTACAAAGCATAAACTATATATAGCATGTACTTTTCCCAAAATGTCATAAGTTTTTGTTTTTTTTTACCTTTCATACTTTGTTATATTTTTATGCTGTCTGCATGTGCAAAATGTAATTATTAGTTATGATTAATTATAGCCCTCTTGTATATTTTGGTCTAATATCAGAAACATGGTCTCTTTAGATTTCTTGATTATATGATGAATCTGATTTGACATGAGCCAAAGAATCAGCGAGAGAACTGTTAGTTTATAGGTGTGTTTTATGTAAATCTTTTATTACTACAAAGGCTACAAATTGGGCTTGACCCTGTCAATTGCTGCTTGCAGCTATATGTAGCGGACCTACGTAATTTTTTTTGTGTGTTTGAGACGTTTTTTTTATTTTCGCCATGGGCAGCCATTTTGTGCACGCGCGGGATGGGTGCGCGCGCAGGATGCGCGGTGTGACATGGGATAATCCCGAGTCGTTTTTGGAGAGAAGCCGTGAACACAGACGTGTGTTGTGTTAGTGCTCGCACAGTTAAGTACGTTTTGGAAAGTTTAAACCCGTGATAAACCTCAGAGTAGGTTAGCGTCGGTTTAAGTTTCAGTTTCCGTTCACAATTGAGAGCTGTGTGGAGTTAACAAAGGCGGAAAAAAGTTTATTTTCTCCGTGTAAGTAACAAATTAGCAAATTAGCGTTTAGCTGGTGCCACACCAGATTGTATTCACTCTCGTGTTTTGTTTGGGATAAGAGTTATATACCGTTTGTGTTTCAATAGTTCACACGAACTAAATACTGTAGAAACCGTAACGAACGCGTATATAAAGAAAACAGAATCGTATAATTCGTCTTCTCAATGCGAACGTCAGCTGAGATTTTCGGCCTAGCACGCTGCTTCGTCCAAGTCACTGGAGAATCGCTGAGTCATTGAGTGAAGGAGTTTTACCCTGCTATCCGTTGGACTTCATTCTGCTGTTTTACGAACGACAGAGGGTGATGTACGGTTTCATTATGTTTTACTGAACACTGGTAAGCCTGTATGTTTTCCTGTTTCCGTGAATGATTCGAATGGAACGGTTCAATTGCACAGTAGTTCAATCTCTGGACAATAACGAGTGAATTTTCCTGCAAAGGGATTCATTGAACATTTTTTTTTGTACTTGGATAAAGACTTTCCGTGAATTTTTGGATGAATGAAGATAATCTGTTCTATTTTTCTACGTATTCGGACTGTGAACACGTTGAACCGAATCTTAAGTGAACATCCAACGGAAGTGAACTGTCTTGTAAGAAAGAAGGAGAGTTTTCTGAATGTTTAAAAACAAACTGTTTGCCATTTTGTTATAGTTAAACTGGAAGAAAGTATTGTTTATGTCAGGGGCGGGCAAACTTTTTGGCTCAGGGGCCACATTGACTTACAAAATTTGACACACGGGCGGATCAGTACCAGATGCATACATATTTAACATAAACATAAAAGGGCATTACAGTGTTATTACTTACATTAACTTTT
>JAOUQX010099217.1:0-20092 GCA_028566295.1 Liobagrus marginatus
AGCCTGCATTACGGGTCGTAAATGCTACCGGAACACATCCAGCTCAGCCAAACAACATCAGTGAGCTGTGATATGTTGCAATAGGTGGTCGGTGATTTCATGCAGGTGTGACCGTGAGTTGAGATGGCTGAAAAAATCCGGCAGCGCGCGCCCCTTGCTCAGAGTGTTCATAACACCATCGCAATATGTTTACACGGAATTATGGAATTAATACTTTCAGAATTAATTAAGGTCAGTGCATTTATTTCTGTAGTGCTGCCATTAGTGGACGTCTGTTTTTTTTCCAAAATTTCCAATGTTTATAAAATAACTATTGGCATGTGTCATATACTTTAAAGCTGGATCTGATGTGTTAGAGCTGAATGGATAAAAACTCCATAACTTAAATATACGTTACATACACATTAAATGCACGTTATAATGAAACTGAATACTTTTATCCAACTGATTATTTGTTAACGTTTATAACACGTTGTAGACAAAATACATACATGGTTTATACGCGGAAATGATTAATTAAAATCCTTACACCCCCAAATGTCTCCGGTTTTTAGAATTAATGAAGTGTATGTGCGTTTGTTTTGTGCTGATCACTCATGTCCTGTTCCATGTGACAGCTCTTCCGTTTTTGTTTGGTATCTAAGCAGTCACAATGAGTGATGTCAGGTTTTTTCCCCAAAATTTATGTAAAATAACTTTTGATTCATAGGTCCTAGAAACTCCAAAGTCGGTATGGTAATATATCATAGTGTGATCTCTTGGCATGCCAATTTTAAGAACTAACAGCATGCCATTCTAGGGGCTGTCATAGACAACCATGTTAGAGAAAACTTACGGATACCCTTTGGGGCTTGACCCCTAATAGTAATAATAATAAGAAGAATAAAACATACGACTACAATAGGGCTTCCACCCCTACGGGGATTGACCCCTAATAATAATAAGAAAATATACAAATACAATAGGTGTTCCGCTGTAATATAGTGGCCCTGCTCACCGGAGTATTGAGCACTTCCGGTTCACCGCCGCGTCACTTCCGGTTTTGTGGGAGGGGCCGCGAGGTTCCACTTCCGGGGCACGCACTATATAAACAGCATGACAACGCCAGTACAATGCGAAGTATTGTTTTGCAACAAAACCTTACCATGCTGTTCTAATTCATTGTCTGCTCTATTTTCAGAAAACTTCCTGAAGTTATTCTCCAGCCAAGCTCTCAGCACCGTTGCGCCGGTCAACCCCAAAGGCTTCATTCCAGCGCCGGAGCGCTGCTCTTTGCCTACGTTTGTTCTCACCCTTTTGACTTCTGTTGGCTGTGGACTTTGTTAATTAAACACTGTTTGATCTGCACCTGGATCCTTACCTGTGTACTTATTCTGGAATACTCTTCACGTTACATCCGCCCCTGTGGGGCTTGAACCTTAATACACAGATAATGCTATAGCCTCTGAATTCAAATAGTTAGACATGTTTCTGAAATGGATTATAGATAGTAAATACAAATAAATTTTGGAATTGGGAGCACTATTTAAAGATGAAAACTGTATGTTCTCTCTCAATGAATGACACGTGTGGTTTCCTTTACAACAAAGCATCTGCGATGCATGCTGTGCTCTTATTTGCATCTTATTTGCTTAAATGCATCTGCGATGCATGCTGTGCTCGTATTTGCCATTCATAGCATCACACATTGTTGCAATCAAGTCAGCATAACTTGATGCCTTGCCACAGCCAATCACCAGCACTTGATTTGGGCGCATCATGCATGCTTCATGCTTACTGTTTCACTGACGTTGAAGTATTAAATTTGTTATCTAACAACAAGATAGTTTTTGTTACTCGGTGGTTTCGAGACAATTCGCTCAGTACCTAACAAGTATGGAAATAGATATCCAACCCTACCCAAAGGTAAACATTTCTTTTATGTTTTACTTACCCCCATGACTTAAAAGATTTTCTTCTGCAGATCACTTTTGGAAGTTTTTTTTAAGGAAAGGGTCCAAGTTATGTTGAGCCATAAAATGCATCTTAGTGGGTATACCAACATTTTGATTATAAAAAATGTTTATGTAGAAAGCATAAAGGTAATCAACATGGTTCCAGTTAATGAAACAGATCACTGTGGTTTAACAATAAACTTTTGCTTCTGCTAATGACAATGATCGTTATTACATCATATAACCTAGCATAACATTTAAAAAAAATGCTTCCTCTCATACAATAAATTTCACAGACATTGTTTCATGCAGCTTTATTTATTCACCCCTTACTGCATAGAAACTGAGAATGATACGCAAAGGACCATGCAACCAAGAAAGAAAGAAACAGCTGCATGAAAAAAACTAAAGAATATGTTGTATGAGAAGACTTGTCAATGCAGATTTAAATATTAATTATTATTAATTATTAGATTAACATATGCACTTATATGGGATGATTTAATTTCAAATGATTATTAATTACATACACAATTATCTGTGCACTAAATACATTTTCTGAATGTATCTTACTAACATTCCTTTCGAGTTGTCTGTGGAATTCAGTATAAAAATAATGCTTCACTGCATTCCAAAGCAAAATGTCATATTTTTTACAACATTTTATAAATAAAAGTGTGTTTTTTCACTTTTAATACTTGGGTACAGTAAAAATGTAGTAAACTTTGAATTGCGTTTTTGCTTATTTCTTATCAATTGTGCTTTGCTTATTTTTCCTGATTGTGAATACGCATTATTTTGCAGAGTCGCAACTTATTCATGAAACTGCTAGCCACACAGGTTTAAGCACCACGGAAGTCACATATATATTCTCCCGCGGTCTACTTCTGCATGCACGTCCAGATGAATGGGAAAGTAGCAGGGCGCTGGGTCATTGCCATTCCTGCAGACAGCAATAAAGATGGAAAACAAACAAAAAACATGCAATATAACTGAAGCATAACAATTTACAGTCTGTGTGCCCAGGGTTGAACCTTCACCCCCACGCATTGTGATGCTGGTATAACTCCCTTATCCACCTTGGAAGGGGCACCCTCAGAGGTGCTCTTGTATTTAGTCCCCCGCATACATACATGGTAAAGCTGCACTCTCACCCAGCTGGACCGTATATCATAGAGTGGAGGCATGTATACTGGATTGGGAAAGCCAGGCATTGAACTCCATCTGTTTCCGCCATGACTCCGCAAACAGTGGTCAAAACTAATGGGAAATAATTTAATCTACTACTGGAAAAACAACTATGAGCATATCAATCATCTTACAACTAGTTTCTTGTTTGTTCTATACATAAGTAAGGAGGAAAACGGGAGGTAATATCATATGTGAACGGAGTGATAGTATCGCGTGAACAGGGTCCGTGACTGAGTGAGAGAAAAAGGCGGAAGTGTTGAGAGAGAAAGTCACCTGGTAATCTGAGCGGCATCGCTGTATGTTTACGTTCACGGAGAGAAAATAAAGAACCTCTGTATTACGGTTAACTGTGTCCGTGTTAGTGCTTCGAGACCACGACAACATTCGGATCACCGGAACAGAGCCAAGAACCCACGGGAACGCGCCAGGTACGAATTTGGGATGCTAAGAGCTAACAGGTAATATGCGCGTTACACTTGTGGCAGCGTGGGTTGGCTTGTTCCTGGATTTTTTTAGTTAGTTTTTTTCTTCATCGTGGCCTAAGTGAACTTTGCTGCTTGACTTGCAAAGCCATTTATACGGTCGTATTTTTCCTTTTCGCGCAAATTCGGATTACGTGCATTTTAAAGAAGAAAAAAAAAAGAAAAAAAAAGTTTTGTTTTTTTGTTTTGTGTTTTTGTCCGCGTCTCGTACTCAAAATAGAGGATGACGAGCATGACACGGCTGCAGTGCAGAGGGAGAGAATGGTTTCCGATGAAGCAAGTTCACATTTGCCGTTTAAAATTGATCTACCTGCTTCGTTTTCAGGAGATAATAATGAGCCTTTTAGTGCATGGATACAGAGATTTGAAGTGGCACTTAATGTCTCTGCTGTACCACTGGATAAAGCCAAGCTTCTCCCTGTTAAACTTGTTGGTCCTGCGTTTGCATATTGGCAGTCTCTCTCCCCAGCGGTGAAAGCTGATTACGGACTGACTAAAAAGAGTTTGAACACTGTTTTTGGACGTGCAACCTTTTTGGCCACATTTCAGACATTTTTGAATGCTCGTCCTCGTAAGCCACAAGAACCGCTGGAGGTTTATGCTGCTGAACTCAGGAATTTAGTGACTGAAACATTCCCGCAATATGACGCTGCTGCATGCAATTGTGAAGTTTTTCAAAGATTTGTGACCGGCTTGGATCCGTTGCTTAAATTAAAAATTTATGAGCACGGGGCTGCGACCTTGGACAATGCTTTGAAAGTGGCCAGTCAATGCGAATGAGCTCAACTGGCTATTACTGTCGCTGGCCCTTCAGCTGTTATGCCTGTGACTGTGACTCCCCAGCCATCGTCTAGCATGGTATCGCAGACTCAGATCACTGCAGCCATCGCGGAATTTTGGACCGATCTGCACTCTTTGCGTCAGTCTCACCTGCGCCGTACTAATGACCACATGAACCAGCTCTCAAGGGGGAGTTCCGGCCGTCAGGAAGAGGTGTCATCCTCCACACACCCTCCTCGTCAGAGCTGTGCAACCGTGGACTACGGCGTCACCGAACGCCATGTGCAACATGATTGTACCTGCCCACATTACCACCGAGACTGCTCCTGTGCTTCTCCTCGTACACAGAGAGGTCGTCGACACCCTCAGGATGACAGCTGCTTTCCGGGACACTACCACTGCCGGTCCGACGGTGGCCGATCATCTGGCAGGGATGACTTCTGTGGCCAGAGGCGATGCAGTTACTCCCCTTCCCCCCGCAGGTGTGAGTCATACATTTCTCGCAACACACAATTTGACCCATTTGTGTAACCGCTGATCTAGGGGTCCCTTGGGGCCTGTACTGACTGGAATAACTGTACAATAGTGTTCACCTATTAATTGTCAAACGCCACTCTCTGGCCCTTACATGACATCTAAGATGAATCTATTCTGGACCATCATCATTGAGGTGGCGTGTAGTTGTTCCCCTAATAGCCCTAGTCCCTTTATGTTCAAGTTCTGGTTCAAGAAGCTTTATTGTTGTAAAACCATAAATAGCTGTTGCAATGCACAGTAAAACAAAGAGTCACATAAGAACATAACACAAAACAAGACAACACAGAGCTATGTACAAAAAAAGTTCAAGTGCAGATAGAGCAAAACAAACAATACAATACACCTGTAACGTGGAAGCATGTGTTCACGGTGTTTTGTGTTTGTTTTGTCCCACATGCTTCACTGTTCGCATACACACACACACTGATTGCCACACCTGAGTTCGTTTTATGTTGAGTTACCATGCCTTAGTTAAAACACGTGCACTTGTGTTTAGTTAAGGTTCAATTATGTGTTGGTTAAAAGAGCATGCGTTGACACAGCTCGACGCAGATCGTTATTTGTGTTCATTACCAGAAGACGTGGTTATGTTGAACTGTGGACCTACAAATAAAGAACCATGCCTAAGAAGTCTGCGCCTGTGTCGTACTTATATCCCGGTTCACGACTCGCTATCCGTAGACAGCCCTTCAGAGCGAGCCCCACGTCAAAACACCATAGGACATATACATAGAACATAGCGCTGATGGTTGTGCGATATAGCAGCATTAAAGTTAAAATAGCAGCATTATTTAGCACAGCAAAGTAAAGTGGCTAGTATAAACAGTAGCAGCATTGAGTAATGGAACAGTAAGACAACAGTATCAAACAGTATTAGTGACTTGCAGTAAAGAGTATTAAACATCTGGGGTCCGCTAATCGCCCGCTCTAAGAGCTCACTTTTATTTTTATCAGTGCAAAAGACACAAAAATACTTCCTCAATTTAAATCATACAGATAACTGTTATACACCAATCAAAACTTTGAAGTGTCTATTTTTTTTATACACTCACAATAAAAACTATATGTTGTGCTTTTCACCAAATAAAAAATTAAAACGGCATGCGCATTTTGCCATGCCTCTGTTAGCGGAGTCCAGTCTGAAAAGCATCAGAAATGTTGCAGTCACCTCAAGTTGTACTCATTATTTTTAATGTGCTGCAGTAGCCGCCCCCAGCACTATTCACATTCTAAATCATTTGGTCTTTACATAAGGAACAAAGTGAAGAACAATGCACGTCTTTTCACAGCCTTCCACCTTGATGGGGGAAGATTACTTAGTGGGGGAGTATCTTTTGTCTCCCCAGGCGTGAAATACATAAATATTCATGACTTTAACAGAAACACGCATACCAGAACCACTGTGAAAAAGTCACTTACAAAGTTTAAAACATTATGTAAAGTGTATTATTATAGTGGTTAGAATGGGTTTCACATCAATTTGAAGTAAACATTTAGGCCTACATGACTGATTACTCAAATCTCTTATTACAAACTATTTAATACAGCTTTAATGGGCTTATTTCAGTAAACTTTCTTTTTTTTTTTGCAATACTTTGCAAAGTGATTGTGGATGCGTGATATATTTGTGGTTGTGGTTAATGGTGTGGTTATAAAACCTCTTCTGATTATACCATACATAATCTATCCACTGTTTATTTCAGTTTATCTTTACCACAGCCAGGAACACTGCCCAGAGTTTAGATGAAACGTCTCCTAGGCACCCCTATAGACATGCCTGTAACATACCACAGCTGACTGATGTTGTTTTGGCTGAGCTGGAGGCGTACCGGTGGTATTTAAGACCCGTAATGCAGGCTGCTTGAAATCATAAGTCCTTTTATTAATACTGTGTCGGACATTAAATAAAGGCACGCTGCACCGGAACTTATGTTACGCGTATAGTTTAATATACTTTACAATCTGCGATGAGTTCCTCTCATTGCTTCTCTTTTATACACAACATAATTAACATAAATGACAATCAGGTGTGTGTCGTTTAACATAACAGATCATAAGCGTGTGCGCTAACCAATGACATAACGTAACACAAAACACGAATGAACACACACCACATCCCCAGGTCCTAGTGCCGCTCCGGTGGCCGTCCCGGCCACACCCCTTTACGCATAGCATGAGGCTGTTACAATGCCTCAACAATCAACATAAATGGCTATATCTTGCTCCTACCCCTCAGCCATCACTGTGCGAGTAGTATAGTGTACAACAGTGGTGGGCCATCAGGGCCAGCAAGGCCTTCTCAGCTGGCCTAACATAAATCATGATCATAATTTGATAAGTTAATTTTATTTTGAAATACTTTCCCTAAATATGCAAACATCTTTTTAATATTCTCTTCATGTTCGTGTTGTTTTTAGGTACGAGTTTTTATGCAATCGGAATTCAGCTTGTTTGTGTTGCCTCTGGCTTGCCAGACTCTATGAAATCTGCCTGAGGCCTTCAGAATCCACAGTTCGGGTGTCTGTGCAATGTAAGTGAACGGGTACATACAGTTGATAGAGAGTTGCGATAGCAAATCAGATCACGAGTTGTTGACAGTAGGCCTTCTAGAAGGCGTCACGTTGAACGTGACATGTACACATCCTGTGATTGGATACTCACTTACCGCCATAAAACAAATAGAAGAACAAGGATAGCCTACTCACTTGTGAGTTAAACGCAGATCAACAGAGCCGCACCGGAGACACACCCGGTCAGCAGAGAGAGAAATCTAATTATTGTTAGAGAAATTGTTTCTCTCCCTTCTCGACCCCCAGCACTTTCAGACATACCGGAGAAAGTTTCCGCAAATAGCCTTTTTCAGCTTAACAGAAAGTCACGGCGCACTGTTCGACCTGCCCCGACTAAAGACAGAACTGACTGTAATGTATGCCATGACTGATCATTTGGAAGGGAAATGTCCGGTGGATCTCCTTGATTTTCTTAGAAACAAAGAACTGGGTGAGAGTATGGGACAGCTTTATGCACTGGCTTGTTTGGCTGTCACAATCCCTGTGTCCACTGCTTCTGTTGAGCGGTCATTCTCGGCCTTAAAGCGAATTAAAGCATATGCAAGAAACACGACTGGACATACATCCTACAGAGACATCTTTCAGCATTGGCCTCCATGTCAATAGAAAGGGATTTATTGTTGGACCTGAAGCATACAGATTGATAAACTGTGCAACCAAGTCATTGAGCTGTCTTGAGGAAAGACAATCAAGCTGTTTTGAGGAAAGAAAGGAGAATGGATTTTGGGATTTTGTGTTGAAATAAGTATTTTGGAGGACAGCCATTTTGGTGGGTGGAAACATTATTTTTTCACAAACATTTTTTCATATGTTTATGTTTAATATGTTTTTACAATTTATTTTGTTTAATAATATATGTTTTAATTGCTGATGCGACTTTAATAAACTCAGTTTATTGATTTATAAATGCGCTGTACAATAGTCCGTTTTGTACACAATTGATGTGATGCAATGCCCAGTAGTGCATAAGTGTGTTTCTGTATACTATTTCTCCAGCCATGGTCACGTGGTGTCATAAATGGTGGTATTATAAGAGGTATTTATTGAAGTCGGACATCATTGAAGGCCTAGGTCTGAAATGCACAGGGCGCCACTGGTGTACAAGGACTTGAACATTACTTGTGTATTGCTTTTTCTAAATGGGACCTGTGGGTTCAAAAGAGCTGATGTTTTGGTGTCATTAAGCTGCATTACTGGCAACAACACTGGTGCGCACAAACCGTGCCAAAGGCATGAATGAGTGCCTGAAACATCTCACTGTTCCTAGAATATTAAAAAGCATCTGCTATGGGAAGCATTCTCTGGTTTTCCTGCTTATTATAGGGGTTATTGCCATTACCATTTTGTTTACAGGCTTCCCTCCAGATATGCCCCATGTCATGTAACCCCTGATCTTAGACAAATGGAAAAAGTTGCTGTGGGTTTAAGTTTGACGAAAATCTGAGCGGTGTCAGTGGATTGTGTAGGTTGAAACTGGCACATTGAATTATGTTTGTTCATCCGTTCGGCTCGATGAGTCAAAGCTGTTGAGCCTAGTAAGCATACGGTTGGGCATAAATTGATTTGGTTGTACGGGGGCTCTGCACACTCCAGAGAATTTCTAATCGGCAATACTACTTGGGTTTTTTTGGTGCACTTGTGACATTCCACACAGGTATTATCAGTGGTTACTTGTCTAGCTGAACCTTTGAGACATTGATAATATACAGTAAGTTGTCCTCTCTAACCTGGTTGGTGATATTAGTTATTTTAGCAGTTGTTTTAATATCAGTATACCACTGGCCTGGGATTGATAAAGCTAACCTTGCTGTTCCATGATCCCTTGCCCTTACACACCGCTGTGCTGTTTGTGCGTGGGTGCAGCTACCGTCAACGTTCAGAATTCAGAACAGCTTTTTGTCCCAGCTTCCAGTGAGTTAGCCATAACTTGCGCATTCCTACCACACCTGGGACCTTAGTGCTGGGGTGTGTCATAAAATGCCAAAAAGGTTGTAGCCGATGGCATGCTTTCATTCGTGGTCTGCCAGTTACAACTACACTCTTTGTCTCTGATGCTGACTTTCCCCGTGGTGGGATCTGAACTTCAGAGGAACTATTGTGAGATATATAGTAGCCAGTTGTCATATTGCACTGCCCATTTCTGGTCCCGCCCTTTAGTTCCTATTGTTATGTGGTCCAATGATTTGACGGCCATTGCATGTTCCACTATGTAGTCAAAAATGAGTACACTGCCTTTGGGAAGTGTACCCATTCTACATGCTGTCAATATAAGACTCAATACATGATGCAGTAAAGCTCTGTTTGTTATTCCCTCGGTTGACATATTCAGGATGTTCAGGTTTTTGCGTACTGTAAGCTCACCTCTCCCTATCCCTGGGATAGACAGACTGCCTACGCTGTGCCTTGTGTCATGCTGTTTTTGAATATTGTTAATTACTCCCATTTGTAATGTTTTGAGTAGTTATTGAATTTCTAAGTTCTAATCCAAATTTTCCAGATGTTTACTGGTGCAGTGCCTACAATAAATGCCACCGTAGACTGGCATACCATAAATGGTAGACTGTGATAGAGACCCCTTTAGGATCACTGAGACGTGGGTAGGTCCCAAAAATATAGTCCGTATAGTATTGACGGGCGCGTGCACTCACCGCACCAATAGTTAAAGCGGGAATTGGCAGGGAGTATGAGACATACGTGAATGTGTGGATGTGTGTGTGCATGTATGGATTACCCAATAAGGATGGCTAGTTCTCCTTTGTCACATAGACGCATCACATACAATGCTTTATTCCCAATGTTTCGTGATTACTTTTATGACATTGTTTGTAAAATTTGTACCATTCTCTGAGCTGAGTTTTTCTGGATTTCAAATCTTGGCATTAATTCTTTGCATAAAAACTTTTTTTAGTTATTCCTGTAAAACCTTTTAAGCTATTTCCTGTAGCTGTTGCCTCCACCCATCTGCTAAATCTGTCCATTATCACATGTATCACTTACTCTCCTTTCCCTCTGCAATATCAACAAAGTCTATCATTAGGTGTTTAAATGGTCTCTCTGGCTGTGGGATATGACCTATCGGTGGTGTAAATGTGCCGCATGCTCACTGGCATTTGACATTTGGCCACATGTGCATGGCGCATTGCCTCATGCCAATTGGGGTGAGTGTTGGGGTCCATACTGAGTGTACTGCAGTCCCATGCACTGTATTATAGATGCTGGACCTTGATATGACACCTGGTGGTATGGTTGCTGTTGGTATGCTTGAGGCTGTGGTGTTGGGCACACTTGTGGTTGGGGCACCTGTGTCTGTACTTAATGTTTAATTTACCAAGCTGAGCCTTGTGAAAAGTCAGCATCAGGTCCGCTGCGGCTTTTTTTTTCCTCTTCTCCTTTTTCCGGCGTAGGTCTAAATAGTGCACTATGTTGACTTCAAATGTGGGCTAATCCATGGCGCTTAGCCCCACCAGTGCTTCTAGCTGTTCTTGTTCCTTCTCTGGTATTACTTTCTCCAGCATCAGATGGAACATATGCCTCACAGGCTGGAGCTTCCTTCCACTGCGTACCCATCTCTACCTTCCATGCATTCTGTAGCTTGAGAAGGAACTGGGCTATTCCTTCTTTATCTAATAATAATAGTAATAATAATACATTTTATTTATAATGCACTTTACATTTTTAAGAAAATCTCAAAGTGCTACAGAGAAAGACTAAAACACAAGAATATGGGTTAAAAACAGCTGCAAAAAGTAAAACAGTTTAAACATTAAAACCTTAAAATGGATGTTTAAACATTAAAAAAAACTTCCTTAAAAAGATGCATCTTAAGGCCCTTTTTAAAGACATCAGTTATTTGTGGGGCCCTCAGGTGTTCAGGAAGGGCATTCCAAAGGTGAGGGGCTGTGGCAAAGAAGGCTCTATCCCCGATGAAACTGTTCTTTGTCCTGTGTGGATGGAGACGATGGGCATCTGTCGAACAGAGTGAACGGGCTGAAATCTGTGGATTGAGGAGCTTTTTAAGATAAGTGGGGGCATTACCATGGATTCACTGATGTGTGAGGAGAGAGACTTTAGACTCAATCCGGGCCGAAACTGGCAGCCAATGTAATGATTTTAAAATACATTTGTATTTTCGCGCACTCATCAGGATCCTAGCAACACTGTTCTGTATGTGCTGAAGTTTCTGGATGTTCTTACTTGGAATGCCGATGAGAAGAGCATTACAGTAATCCAGTCTCGAGGAGACAAAGGCATGAATGAGTTTCTCAGCATCATGTAGAGTAAGTGTTGAGCGAAGTTTAGCTATATTCCTGAGGTGGAAGAAACATGCTTTATAGAGATGTTTCATATGGGCCTCAAAGGTTAAATGAGCGTCAAGCCTGACGCCAAGATTAGTAACTGTTGGCAATAGAGGAATGTCCTGAGAAGAGAATGTAATACAGGTTATGGTCGATGATCTGATCTGGTGAGGGGAACCAATGAGAATGGCCTCTGAACTGTTCAGCAGGAGAAAATTACAGTTCATCGACGAACTTATCTTGTCCAGACATACAGTGAGTGTTGATAAAGTCATTGTTGAGGATGCTGTTGATGATTGTGAAGGTGTTAATTTTCATATATAATTGTCATCAGCATAACAATGGCATAAGATGCCTGAGCGACCGATGACTTTGCCGAGGGGTAGCATGTAGAGAATAAACAAAATAGGCCCAAGAACTGAGCCCTGTGGAATCCCACAATCAACCACACATGAACGAGACCTAGCGTTTCCCATGGCCACATATTCAGATCGTTCTGTAGCTCAAACCAGTACAATACGGTGCTATCAAAGCCAACACAGTGGTACAATCGTTTGAGAAGGATACCATGGTCAACTGTAAATGAATACAGAAAGGTCCCGAAGTACAAGAACCAGCATCAGCTTTCATTAACAAATCGTTTGTTACTCTCACTAATGCCGTTTCTGTACTGTGGGCGGAATGGAAGCCAAACTTTTCATAGATGTGGTCTAAGGTGATCTTGAAGGCGCTTAACAACCACTTTCTCTAGAACTTTCAAGGTAAATTGCAGGTTCGATATGGGCCTATAATTTGCAAGGGATTGAGAATCAAGCAGGGGTTTTGTCATTAGTGGTCTGATAATAGCAGTCTTTAGGGCAGATGGTACATGACCAGAATGAAGGGATTGATTTATAATTATAGTGATAAGTGGACTGATGGCAAAGATGTTTTCTTTCACCATAGCTGTAGGGAAGGGGTCAAGAGCACATGTTTATGATCTCATCCCCATGATGATATCCTGAAGCTCGGATAGAGGAGCATCTGAGAAGCTGCAGCGTGACGCCGAAAAGCCAAATTGCAGGTTGGCAGTTGGTACAGACAAAGATGAAGAAACTGAACGGGAAGAACGAATTTGAACAATTTTATTCCTAAAAAAAAAGAGGGTCATAAAATCATTACATTTTTTCGTAGCTCCTGTGACTGGAGCTGTTTGAGGTTTAAGAAGATGATTAATTGTAGAGAATAGCTGTTTCAATTTTCCGGCACTATTCTGGAAGATTTTTTCAAAATACTGTCTCCGTGCTTCTTTGATGGATTTCAAATATTATTTTTGGTGATCTCGATAGGCCAGCTTGTGAACAGTCAGTTCAGAAGTTTTGGACCGCCATTCAAGGATTCGTCTAGCTGCCTTCAAATTCTGCAGGTCACCTGTGAATCAAGGAGCTGAATGGGAAAACATAACAGTTCTGACTTTAAAGGGTGCATGAAGATCCAAAATACTTCTCAGTCTTATTATATAGTGCCACAGATTCAGTAACTGACTAGGTAATTGCATAATGAAGGTCTAGAAGACTTGAGGGTAGGTTATCTATGTTTATGGTTTTCAGGTTTCTGAAACGAATTTCATGTTTAGGCTTGATGTAGGAAGACAAAATACATTTCTATGGATGCACCCAAATCATACACAAATGGTGCACTTAGGGGCAGACTCTGTAATGACCAGATCTAGAATGTTGCCCTTGGCATGTGTAGGAATATCAACATATTGTCTAAGGTTTAAACAATTCAATACCTGCAGGAATTCAGAAGCAAAATGGCAGGAAGGATTGTTAACATGGATGCTAAATCTCCCATTATTATTAGATTGGATGTGGTTGCACAAATAGTTGAAAGTAAATTTTGCAACTCTGAAATGAAGCATGGATTTGATTTGGGTAGCCGGTAGATTAATAACACTGTCATTTAAAAAGGGGGTTTACTACTGAATGCCAGACATTCAAAAGAAGGCTCAGGGAGGGCAAAATTGGAAACGTCCAAATGGCTGTGGTAAATGACAGCCAGACCACCACCATGGCCAGAGTTACGTGCATTTTGGAGATAGCAGTAGCCAGGAGGGCAGGTCTCGTTTAGAGAAGAAAACACATCCGGTTTCTGCCAGGTTTCCGTGAGACACATTATGTCCAAAGTTTTGTCCTGAATATGATAGTGTATTAAGCTCGATATATTTGTTATTAAACAGTTCCATTTTGACATTTGATACAGTAGTACATCTCTGTACTGACCGAAGTAGGCTGAAATCCACTCCACGTTTTCTGTCTACCTCCATGTGTGGCGCTGTTGTAGCAACTCCAGCATTACTAATCCACAAAGTGTCAGTTCTCTGATGATGCGGAAGAGATGCGGCAGGGCGCACAGCTGCCCAAATGGACGGGATGGCTTCACCAGGCCGGGAGTAAACAAACTTTCGCCAAATGCTTCTTTGGATATACCGAGAGTGGCGTAGAAGTCCAAGTTCTTTAATGACTGATATACATGGCAGAACATTGTAGTTGTTATATTCCATCAGCTGAGTGACTGAGTAATACATTACCAGCAAGAAGGTCTCAAGGTCTGCTGTTAGCCGCTATTTACAGCGGCAATACGCAGATTAATAGCACCTGTTACCAGCAGCTACGCTCATAAAAAGACAGAAAAATGTAATAAATTAAATAACTAAAAAGGAGCGCCAGTAATCTTGACAATATAGCTGTTATAGTAGCTACTATAACAGTTAATACTCGAGTGGAGATGCGGTGAACAGTCATGCCAGCGTCCTTTCCCCCTCTGTGCTCAGTCAACCTCAAATCTTATTCCAGCTTGATCTTTTCCACCCTTCCATTGTTTGCTTTGGTGGGATATACAGCTCTCAGGGCATCCCATATTTTTTTTCTATGTGGACTCAGCACCGTTGCATCATGTCTTGCCAACTTGCCTAGGCTGACATTCTGGAAGACTTCCATCTATTTAGACAGGCCCAGAATTAGGCTCAAAACAGCTTTAATATCTCCAATCATCAGCAGCTGTCCTGACGTGAACTCCTCCATCTTTGTAATTCATTTCCAAACCAAGTGGTTTGGCCCAGATTGTTGAAATGAGAATAGGACCAAGATGAATCGGGTTGGTGTTCTCAAAACACTGATAAACCTTTCCTGTGAAGGTCTGTTTGGAGTGCCAGAATGTCTTTGTATCTGTGTGTTTGATTGTTTGCATGAAAAGGGGACCTTCAATGGTTGTGTCACTCTGAAACATACCTTCATGCTGGTATCAGATTGCGCATCCTTAGATGTAAGAATTGCCTAAATAATATCTTTGCTAAACTGCATCTTTGACTAATCTTGTCTCCATAATCCATCAAGGTGGAATTTTCACGACAATATCCCTGCAGTTTTAAAAGATTCGTTAATATTGTAGGCATCTTTTGACATACCGCCATGTTAAATGTTCCTTCCTCTGGCCATTGCAATTCCCCTTTGCAAGTCTTTCCAGTTTTTTATATACATTTTTATATATTTTCCTGCTTCGTTGTGTAAAAACTAATGTGTATTTGCTCTACTTTGAGTGCGGATCGTACTGAATTGTCTGTCTTTCTCTCTTAATGAGTTTACCTTATCTATCAGTATTGAAGTAGCTGGCCCTCTCTTCCAGTACACCACTTTCGGCACAAACGAGACATAAGCTGTCAATCCTGAGCAGTGATTACTTTGAGCTGGCCTGTCTGCAAACGGTTCTATGAGTACCTCATAATTTTCGTCATACTGATCTTTTATTAATTCACTAAGTGACACCTTCACTACCCATGGTTCTGGGGCATCCAGAAGGGCACACAGCACTGGATCCATCATTTAATTATACCAACCTATGTCAAGGAACGTAACTATCAATGCAAACGAACTTTGATCAAACCAAGTTAATCCCCCAAATTTATCACTAATCTGTTGCTGTAACGTAGAACACTGGAGACAGGATCCAAACGCAAGGGGCGTTTATTAAGCAACAACACACACACACCCAGAGAGGAACAGTAAGCTTAACCAGCTGTAACACAGTCTTGTAAACACAGTTATACTTATCAGGGGAGCTTAATCCACAACGTAACGCGATGAGGAAACCACGTAATCCACACATGAGCAAAAACAGTCCAGGAAATACAATGCACGGCTTGGTAAGTTTCAGCATGTAGCAAAACAATACTTCGCAAAGTTCTGGTGCGAATGTCACGCCTCTTATACCCGATGACCCGGAAGGACGACAGCAGGGAAAGACCTCAGCCGGAAGTGACGCGCCGCGAACCCGGAAGTACTTATGTATTCTGGCGAGCGCTCCCGCGATGTTACAGTTGCTCTGTTTGCCATCTCTCTATACCATTGCTATCTTTATAAGTTAAATAAAGAAATGCTGTCTTATTTCTTTAGTCTCTTCTTCTAATGCTAATAATGCCATTAAGTCCACATCCTGCCTCTCTATTTTGTCTCGTCAGTGTAAGTGACGATCAGTAGATATATCTTAATGTGTATGCATGTGTGTGTGTGTGTGTATACTTACCTGTACCCCTATTTCTATTCCTTTATCTCTTTACCTATCTTTACCAGTCTTCTAACATGCACTCTATTCATTTTCCACAGCTGACAAAAAACACAAACAAGATGACTCAACTACAACCAATAATTAAAGCATACAAGCATGCTCAAAATCATTATACTTCAACACAATTTAAATCACAGCTCCCACCCTGCCGCCAAGCCTTCATTCAGAACATTCGTGCAGTGACTCTCCATTTACCGGTTTCTCTTTTTTCACCTGAATGTCCAGTGCTACTCAATGGTATCCAGCCCACTGACTAGTGACAATCTCAACACTTTAACTTTGTCTTTGAGCTCGCTTGCCAGTCCAGCCCTATTTGAGTGCACCTCAAATCGCTCTTTACACAGACATAGCGGAATCTCTGAGACCCCTTTCCCACTGGTTTGCCACACGTTTAGTCACACCTTAATTAATAACAATCTGAATTAATAAGATCCCCGTCCTTTCCAAGCATTCCAAGCCTCTTATCTACTTTCTTCCCGTGACTGGATTGTAATTGTTTATTCCTATGCATGTGTAAGTATTTAAAATTCAAAGATCAAAGTTTATTTGTCACATGTACATTATACATAATACAACATACAGTGAAATGCTTTGACGACTGACTGAAAGTTTACTGTAAATGGGGGTGAGGGAGAGGGTGTACGGGGGGGTAGTTGCATATAAATAATATTTTCAATAAGTACAGTAGTTACAAAATATATGTACATCTACATTCAGTACATAAACGGCAATAATAATATAGTATATACAGTTTATCTGTGCAATTTTGTGCATTTTGCGCAATTTTGTACAAAAGGAGAGTCCAAGAGAGAGTATTGGGCAGATAGTGTGTGCAAAAACAAGTCCCAGGAGAAGAAGAAGAGCAAGAATGCAGAAAGCAAAAATGGATAGTCCTGTCGTGTGTGTGTGTGTGTGTTATGTGATGGAGATCTGGTTGAGGGCCCGGATAGCTTGCGGAAAGAAACTCCTCCTCATTCTCTCAGTGTTCGCTTTTAAGGAGCGTAAATGCTTCAATGACCGTAACAGAGAGAACAGTCAATTGTTGGGGTGGTTGGGGTCTTTCCTAATTTTCCAGGCCCTGGTTAAGCAGCATTTGTTATAGATGTTGTACAGGTCAGGGAGTTCAGTGCGGATGGAACATTCAGCCGATCGTACCACCCTCTGTAGAGCTCGTCTGTCCTTCTGTGTGCTGTTTCCAAACCACACTGTGATGCTGCCGGTCAGGATGCTCTCGACGGTGCAGGCTTAGAAAGTCCTGGGCACCTGAGAAGGCAGTTTAAAGTCCTTTAGACGTCTGAGGTGGAACAGACACTGCCGGGCTTCACTATGTGGTCAATGTGATGTGTCTATGACAGATCTTGTGAGATGTGGACACCAAGATACTGGAAACTGTCCACTCTCTCCACTGGGGCCCTGTTGATGATGAGTGGTTGGTTATTCCTCATCTCCCGCTTTGAACTGAAGTCCACGATCATCTCCTTTGTTTTGCTGACGTTCAGGAGGAGATTGTTTTCCTGGCACCATGTCTCCAGGATTTTCATCTCCTTGAGGTAGGCTGTCTCATCGTTGTTGGAGATCAGACCCACCACAACTGTGTCATCAGCAAACTTTACAATATTGTGTAAGTGGCTTAAGTGGCGAAGTGGCTTAATAGTCATGTGCGTACAGTGAGTACAGCAGGGGACTCAGAACGCAGCCTTGGAGAGCACCAGTGCTGAGAGTGAGTGCAGGTGAGGTGTGTTTTCCTACCCATACTGTTTGTGGTCTGTCCGTAAGGAAGTCAGAGATCCAGCGACAAAGCGATGTGCCGAGTCTCAGGGCCTCCATCTTGGAAGTGAGTATGGAGGGGATTATGGTGTTGAAAGCTGAACTGTAATCCACAAACAACATTTTGACATAATTCCCTTTCCGATTGTCCAGATGTTCTAGGGCTGTGTGATGTAAGTACGCGATCGTGTCCTCAGTGGAGCGAGTCAGTGGAGCTTCATTTACTCTCCTCTCCTCCTTTACTAAGCTCATTTTCAAATTTTTATGCTTAAGATTACATATTTTGTGAAATTTTAATGTTTCATACTTTGTGAAATCATGTACACACATTTGATTATGCTGATTCTTTAGTTGTATAGTTGGTGACGTCTTGTCACTATGCCACTCTCTAGTTGATTACGTTTTTATTATGTTGTCTTTCTGTATGACTGCTTATCTTTTTTAACTCTACCTCTCCTATATTCCTTCTGTAGTCTGTGTGCCTAATTTCTCATAAGTTCTCATACTATCCTGCATTCTTGAAGGTGTCCTTGTGCCTTGGCACATTTTTTTAAATAGAAATTTTGTTACATTACTCTTATCTTTAAGCTTCCAGGTTACACACATCGTGTCTGAATTGGTTTTTTCTGGACAGGTTATTGACACCACCTCCTATTTCTGACGACCCACAGCTGCCTGCACAAATCATCTTTCCTAGATAAACTTTGTCAGTTGGCACCCAGGCATACCCAAGATAACCCTTATACCTTGATAACAGCTTTGAGGGCCCCTCTTCGCCTGGCTATTCCACCAGCCCACGCACACCTGCTTCCTTCTTATCTGTAAAATATCTTACCATAAGTCAACCTCTCCTTACACTTCACCCTCCATGTTTCAACCTTGGTTCCCCGACAATAGTCTCACATCTCCTTTACTACAGTTCATGCAGACTGACTAATAAATTTATCTTGGGAATACTTTTTTTTCTCCCTCTTATTAAAAGCCTACAATGAAGTCTGTGTATGTTTGGTTATATTAACACATCTCATTATATAAAGCTTGCGTGGTTATAATTGTGTATATAAGCCTGATCTGTTCTACCGAGCATGCAGATGGTTTTTATGATCTTTTATGAAGTCAGTTGAAAAAGCATGACTATGCATTTGGCCAGACAAAAGGACCAGGGCAAAGATCCATCAAGACACTGCAAGAGGGTCAAATTATAGTTAAGTTGTTAAGGTCAGTGCAAAAATATCTGCTGTCTTAAAAACAAGGTTTGTGGCCTCCTTCACAGCATATCCTAGGTTTCAACACTACAGTATCTACCTCTTTCTAAATACCTACCACTTGATAGCTAAAAAAATCTCAATTTTGACAAATGCTTTTTTCCCCAACAGGTTTGGGTTTGTTGCACATTGTTTGTGATCTAGTGAACTGGAATTGAAACATTTATTGATTGGGACTTCAGAGCACTTCTTTGTACGTCGCTGTGGATGAGTTGTAAATCTAAAGGTAGAACTGCATTTCTTTTCTTACCTTGCATAGTAGACCACTTTTCAATGCCTCGTTTAAAAGGTTAAAAACCACAAACACATTCACACAATTCAGCTTGATATCCATCAAGTTCTACAGGTTCTCTCATTTCTTTGTTCCCCTCAAACACCTGCAGAGAGAAAGGGCCACATGAATTATCTATTAGGCTAATAGATTGTTGGTTTATATTTTGCAGATTTCACTACAGTCAGTGTTTAGCATAGTTACACAAGCTACTAGCCCAGGGGTTGGCAAACGTTTTGACTCGCGGGCCACAATGGTTTCTAAAATTTGACAGTGGGGCCAGTCCAGAATAGAAGGACGGTGTGTTTGTGTGAACTGATATAAATGAAATGTAAAAACCATTACATGAAAAGATATGGCCTTTAACAGGAACCAAAACATCAATGTGCAGGGTT
>JAOUQX010099218.1:0-10299 GCA_028566295.1 Liobagrus marginatus
TATATAGGCGTTCTGTAAAATTTGCATGTATTTACCCATCCAGTCAAAGACGTATTTAAAAAATGCGGGAAACATGTACGCAATTTCTGTACGCAATAATAGTTATGGATGGAATGCAGATATTGAGGTCAAGGAATTAGGAATATGTGGTATAAAAAATAAAGTTCTACAGTAGGAATACCGGTTACACCACCTTGGATGTTCCAAATGCCAATAATAGATCTACAGTTGCAGGTCAAAATAAATTATATGATAGGCATTATACCTAAAAAAAAAAAAAAATAGTAGATCAACATTTGAAAGAAAAATATTTAGCTCTTAGCGTTACTATATTTAAAATACGCTGTATATACACGGTTGCAGTGGTGTACTCACTTTCTGGATTTTTTTTAAGCATCTTTATATTTTGATTACCGTTTAAATAGTTTTGTTTCAAATGTACCCCTATATTGGCAGAGGTGAATTAGGTGGTGGATAGGTTGGCCAAGACAGAATTGAGAAAAGAGGAGGTTGACAGAAATTCCGCTATTCAACAGAAGTAAAAAGTGTTATTAAAGTAGCAGTAATTAAACACTGGCAAGAGGACTGGAATAAAGAGACGAAATGAAGTCACATATTCAACCAAAAGTGGGGATTGAAAGAAAGACATGGTAACAGAAAGAAAGATAGAGTTATAAATGGGCTCCGTATAGGACACTCCAACATTACCAGTCCCTGCATATGATTTAAAAAATGTGAGTCAGATCACTGTACTTACTGTGGAGTAGCAGAACTAGTCGAATAGTCATACTATTACACTGTGAAGCGTATAGAAATATCCCTCCAACTCGTGAAAAACTTAGACATGGAAATTAATGTAATTCCATTCCGTTCATCGAGGCTTCACGTGCCTACCAGAAGGTGGCGGTAATGCACCGTAAACTGGTTTGCCAACCGCCATTAAACACTAAAGAAGACGACGCTGCAGGTTGTGGGAGGTAGTCGCTTATTTTGTGTTATTCAGAACAAGGAAATCTATTTAGTGTATTGTGAGGTAAATACACGCTTTGCATTGTTACATGTGTCGTATAATATAAAATGATATAGAACCGCGTTAGCATACATAGATTCGCCATCGGAATTTGCAAGATATGTGCCGTGTTTGTTCAAAGCTAACGCGAATTAGCTCTATAACATTTGGGTTTTTATGACGGTTTACATTTCCTGAGTTAAATAAACAGCGTGTGGAGAACTGGTGGTGACGAAAGGGAAAAGAAAAGCTAAGAGATTAAGAGTAAGAAAGACGGATTGAAAGAAAGAGTAAAGTACTGTAATATGTCACTAAGAAAAAATGATAGACTCGACAAAAAGTAATGATATAAGAAATATTAAAATTGAAAGGAAAGGTTGAAAATGTGGATGAAAAGATACAAAAAGAGAGCGGTTATGTACTTTTTGGTTGAGGAGAATAAAAAAAGAAAAAATGCGTGGCAAAAAATAGATGACAGCAAACCGAGAGAAAGACAATAAAATGGGTCTGGAAGGGAAAGGGGGGCTGTAGTTACAAGAAGGGTGTAAGATACGGAATTGGGGACAAATTCATAGTAAAAAAATTTTTTTGAAAAGAAGAAGAAAAGATAACGTAACAATGACGTAAATGATAAATGACGAACTGTAATAAATGACACGCAAGTACTTCAAGATCAATTTAATGTTATCATGTTTTGGAACATTTGAACTACAACATTTTACTTGTTTAATTAAAATCAAGGAAGTTCTGCTTATTAAGTTCTTGTGTTTTCTTTAGAGAAGAAGCCGAAGTACCAAACATGGGTAAGAGATCTGTGTTTTCACTCTCATAGTCTTGAAAGAAAATAATAAAAAATAAAGAACCTCAGTTTTACAGGTGTATAGACCTGGCTGGGGCAAAAAAAAACCCACCATGGTTGTTTCTATGGTAACAACCAAGTTGCAGGTTTTCTTTGTTTTTGCATGTCACAACGCAGTAGCAAATTTTTGCTACAAATATCTATTTTGGTGTTAGAGGAGTGACTATCCACACCACCACGACTGTTTGTAGCTGCTACAAACAGGAAATACTAATGAGTTCATAAAATGTACTTTACAGGTGCGTCTCAATAATTTTGAATGTTGTGGAAAAGTTAATTTATTTCAGTAATTCAATTCAAATTGTGGAACCGTCTGTTAAATTCAATACACACACACACCGAAGTACACTTTGTGATGATTTTCGCCACATTTAACAAAAACTCACCAATTCACTCAACAAATTAGAATACTTCATAAGACCAATAAAAAACATTTTTAGTGAATTGTTGGCCTTCTGGAAAGTATGTACATTTACTGTACAGGTGCTGGTCATATAATGAGAATATCATCAAAAAGTTGTTTTTCACTAATTCCATTCAAAAAGTGAAACTTGTATATTATTTTCATTCATTACACACAGACTGATATATTTCAAATCTTTATTTCTTTTCATTTTGATGATTATAACTGACAACTTAGGAAAATCCCAAATTCAGTATCTGAGAAAATTAGAATATTGCAAAAAGGTTCAATATTGAAGACACCTGGTGCCACACTCTAATAAGCTAATTAACTGAAAACACCTGCAAAGGCCTTTAAATGGTCTCTCAGTCTAGTTCTGTAGGCTATTCAAACATGGGGAAGACTGCTGACTTGACATTTGTCCAAAAGATGACCATTGACTCCTTGCACAAGGAGGGCAAGACACAAAAGGTCATTGCAAAAGAGGCTGGCTGTTCATAGAGCTCTGTGTCCAAGCACATTAATAGAGAGACGAAGGGAAGAAAAATATGTGGTACAAAAAAGTGTACAAGCAATAGGGATAACTGCACCCTGGAGAGGATTGTGAAACAAAACCCATTCAAAAAATGTGGGGGAGATTCACAAAGAGTGGACTGCAGCTGGAGTCAGTGCTTCAAGAACCACTACGCACAGACGCATGCAAGACATGGGTTTCAGCTGTCACATTCCTTGTGTCAAGCCACTCTTGAACAACAGACAGCTTCAGAAGCTTCTCGCCTGGACTAAAGACAAAAAGGACTGGACTGCTGCTGAGTAAATTTTACATTTACTTTGGAAATCAGGGTCCCAGAGTCTGGAGGAAGAGAGGAGAGACGCACAATCCGCGTTGCTTGAGGTCCAGTGTAAAGTTTCCTCAGTCAGTGATTGTTTGGGGTGCCATGTCATCTGCTGGTGTTGGTCCACTTTGTTTTCTGAGGTCCAAGGTCAACGCGTCCGTATACCAGGAAGTTTTAGAGCACTTCATGCTTCCTGATGCTGACCAACTTTATGGAGATGCAGATTTCAATTTCCAACAGGACTTGGCACCTGCACACAGTGCTAAAGCAACCAGTACACGGTTTAAGGACCATGGTATCCCTGTTCTTAACTGGCCAGCAAACTCGCCTGACCTTAACCCCATAGAAAAATCTATGGGGTATTGTGAACAGGAAGATGTGATATGCCAGACCCAACAATGCAGAAGAGCTGAAGGCCACTATCAGAGCAACCTGGGCTCTCGTAACACCCGAGCAGTGCCACAGACTGATCGACTCCATGGCACGCCTCATTGCTGCAGTAATTCAGGCTAAAGGGTCCCCAACTAAGTATTGAGTGCTGTACATGCTAATACTTTATGGTCATAATTTTCAGTTGGCCAAGATTTCTAAAAATCCTTTTTTTTGTATTGGTCTTAAGTAATATTCTAATTTTCTAAGATACTGAATTTGGGATTTTCCTTAGTTGTCAGTTATGAACATCAAAATTAAAAGAAAAACATTTGACATATCAGTCTGTGTGTAATGAATGAATATAATATACAAGTTTCACTTTTTGAACGGAATTAGTGTAATAAAACAACTTTTTGATGATATTCTAATTATATGACCAGCACCTGTATATGTACTCAATACTTGGCAGGGGCTCCTATTGCTTTAATTACTGACTCAATTCGGCGTGGCATGGAGACCATTAGTCTGGCACTGTTGAGGTGGTATGGAAGCCCAGGTTTCTTTTACAGTGGCCTTCAGCTCATCTGAATTTCATCTGAGTCTCGTTTCTCATTTTCCTCTTGACAATACTCCATAGATTCTTTATGGGGTTCAGGTCTGGTGCGTTTGCTGGCCAGTCAAGCACACCAAAACCATGGTCATTTAACCAACTTTTGGTGCTATTGGCAGTGTGGACAGATGCCAAATCCTTCTGGAAATTGAAATCAGCATCTTTAAAAAGCTGGTCAGCAGAAGGAAGCATGAATTGCTCTAAAGTTTCTGGGTAAACAGGTATAGTGACTTTGGTTTTCAAAAAACACAGTGGTTAACACCAGCAGATGACATTGCACCTCAAATCATCACAGACTGTGTAAACTTAATACTGGACATTAAGCAACGTGGGTTATGAGCTTCGCCACCCTTCCTCCAGACTCTAGGACCTTGGTTTGCAAATAAAATACAAAACTTGCTCTCACCTGAAAAGAGCTCTTTGGACCACTGGGCAACAGTCCAATTCTTCTCCTTAGCCCAGGTAATACGGCTCTGATGTCTGTGGTACCGGAGTGGTTTAACAAGAGGAATACGACAAGTGTAACCAAATTCCTTGACACGTCTGTGTGTGGTGACTTGATGCCTTGACCCCAGCCTCAGTCTGTTCGTTGCGAAGTTCGTCCAAATTCATGAATTGATTTTGCTTGACAAGACTCAAGGCTGCGGTTCTCTCAGTTTGTTGTGCATCTGTGCCTGATGAGACTGCCTACCTTCAGGAGATTAAAACGCTGGAGACATGGTGCCAGGAAAACAATCTCCTCTGGAACGTCAGGAATACAAAGGAGATGATCGTGGACAACAGTTCAAAGCGGGAGATGATGAACTACCAACCACTCATCATCAACGGGGCCCCAGTGCAGAGAGTGGATAGCTTCCGATATCTTGGTGTCCACATCTCACAAGATCTGTCATGGATATGTCACACCGACCACATAGTTAAGAAAGCCCGGCAGAGTCTGTTCCATCTCTGACGTCTAAAGGACTTTAAACCGCCCTCTCAGGTGCTCAGGAGCTTCTACACCTGAACCGTTGAGCGCATCCTGACCGGCAGCATCACAGCCTGGTTCGGGAACAGCACACAGCAGGACAGACGAGCTCTACAGAGGGTGGTACGATCAGCTGAACGTTCCATCCGCACTGAACTTCCTGACCTCCACAACATCTAAGAAAGACGCTGCTTAACCAGGGCCAGGAAGATCAGGAAAGACCTCAACCACCCCAACAACGGACTGTTCTCGTTTTCTGTTACGGTCAGGGAAGCGTTTACGCTCCTTAAACACGAACACAGAGAGAATGAGGAGGAGTTTCTTTCTGCAAGCTATCCGGGCCCTCAACCAGAACTCCGTCACATAACACACACACACAACAGGACCCTCCTTTTTTGCTTTTTCCTTTTTGCTTTCTTGCCCTTCTTCTCCTGGGACTTGTTTTGCACACACATCTGCACAGGACTCTCTCTTTTGCACACATGTGCACAGAATTGCACAGAATGTATATGTGCACTGTATATATTGTAGTATTGTCATATACATATTGCATATAGATGCACATTTGTAATTACTGTACTTACTGTAAATATTATTTATATGCAACCAACCCCCCTGTACACTTTTTTTTTTCTCCCTCACCCCTATTTACAGCAAACTTTTGGCCAGGCGTCAAAGCATTTCACTGTATGTTGTACTATGTATGATGTACATGTGACAAATTGACTTTGAACTTTGATCTCTTTCTTACACACTTTATCCTTCCACTCAACTTTCTGTTAACATGTTTGGATACGGCACTCTGTGTACAGCAGCTTCTTTGGTAATGACTGTTTGTGGCTTAACCTCCTTGTGAAGGGTGTTAATGATTGTCTTCTGGACAACTGTCATATCAACAGTCTTCCCCATGATTGTGTAGCTTAGTGAACCAAACTGAGAGACCATTTTCTTTTGAAGGCTCAAGAAACCCTTGCATGTGTTTTGAGTTGATTAGCTGATTGGCATGTCAACATATTCTAATTAATTGAGCGTGAATTGTTGGGTTTTTGTTAAATGTGCCGAAAATCGTCACAATTAAAAGAGCCAACGCATTAAAGTACTTCAGTCTATGTGCATTGAATATTTAATATATTTATCATTATTTTATATTTTAATATTTAATACACTAGTTCCACACTTTGAGTTCCACTTATTGAGATGCACCTGTATATGCTACAAAAACACACACTCGTTTGCGACACTTGGTGGCGAGATGAAGCAGAGGCTGCTCCTGTGTTTTAAACTGTTGGGAATGTTTTTCAGACTGTGAAGAGAAGGCGTACGGTGGCTGCGAAGGTCCTGACGCCATGTATGTCAAACTGATCTCCTCTGATGGACACGAGTTCATCGTGAAGAGAGAACACGCTCTGACTTCAGGAACCATCAAAGCCATGCTGAGCGGCCCTGGTAAGCATACATTCATTTGCAGTATATATCTGTGTTTACTGCTCCTACTGTAAGCAGCCATCTTGCAGCGGTGGCTTCAGTAGATTGTTGAGCTGAAGGTCGGGTATTTTTTGCCTCAGCCACCAAGCTGTCACTGTTCGGCCTTTGAACAACCCTTTAACCCCTTTCTTCTATGTAATTTATTATGTGGCAATATTGTAGCTTTTCCTATTTAATCTGGATTTTAATTCCAGTTGAATTAAATTCTTAGTTTAGTTCTTAGTCATCTTAAAAACACTGAGGACATTTACATTTATGGCATTTAGCAGACGTCCTTTTCAATTGTGACATACATTTACATTTGCATTCTTTATCCAACTGAGCAGTTGAAGGTTAAGCTCCTTGCTCAGGGGCCCAGTAGTGGTAGTTGGTGGGGCCTCGAATTGAAATTACAATTTTAATGGATAACACCTTAACCACTGAGCTACCACTTCCAAGCTACTGTCATTGTAAAGAAAAGAATTGTTAAAATAATGTGAACATTTTTATAATATAAATTGTAATTTGTGTTTACTCTGAACCGCAGTAAATCATTTTTGTGTCCAACAGGTCAGTTTGCTGAAAACGAAACGAACGAGGTGAATTTCCGAGAGATTCCGTCTCACGTCCTCTCCAAGGTTTGCATGTATTTCACATACAAAGTCCGATACACCAACAGCTCCACAGAAATTCCCGAGTTTCCCATCGCCCCTGAGATTGCCCTGGAACTGCTCATGGCTGCAAACTTCTTAGACTGTTAAACAACCGCCTTACACGTCAGTTAATTTTACTAAACTTCACATATACAAACTGTGTGGCAGACAGACATGTTGGGCTCTTTTAACTTCAGTACTTAAGTTTCAGTACTACACAGTATGTGCATTCTTTATTCCACATAATTGCTTAACAAGGACAAGCAGGAAGCATGCAGAGTCTGATCATTCTATACTCGTAAATTGTTTGTTAAACTGTTTGTCAATAAAATTTTCATTCTCAACCCTAAGGAAGTTGTAAAATAATTTTCTTGGAGAACCTTAAATATTCAGGATTAATAAAAAGCTTTGACAAGCAAATCACTGATTCAGAAATATTATCCGTCTGATAACTGTGTGGTGCCTTGACCCCAGCTGCCAGAAGCACCAAAAGTTGGTTAAATGACCATGGTTTTGGAGTGCTTGACTGGCCAGCAAACGCACCAGACCTGAACCCCATAGAGAATCTATGGAGTATTGTCAAGAGGAAAATGAGAAACAATTAGAGAAACAAATTTTAATGGATTAAAATTTAACACAAATTAAGCATTTGGTCAAGTTGGAGCCCAACTTCTTCCCATTGTTGCCCCGCGGATGGTGTTACTAATCATGTGATAAAGGCGCAACAAGCATGAGTAATATGATGACAGAGGACGCGTTGCCTGCTGTGCTGAATGGCAAGTTACGTAATAAAAAGCTTCCAGATGACTAAAAAACTTGAAAACATTAGTTGTGTGCACTTATCCACAGAATCGCGACACATTTGAAGTAAGTTACCATCTTCGGGCGAAACACATTTTTGCTAAACCAGTGTGTCATGCATTTATTTATATCAGTACTGAACATAGTAGGGAGGACCTGGGGCAATTGTAACATTTTTTTTGCATTTTCATTCATAACTCACAGACTACTTGAAATTTACGTCATTTTTGATACAACAAAGAAATATAGGTACACTAATTAATAATGCAATTTATATTTTTTCACTAATAAGAAATAGACTAATATTAAAATAAATTTAAGAAGTCAGTTTGGGGGCTATTGTAATAATGAAAATAAGTCATAACCCACTATATCGCAAATAAAAACCTACCTCAGAAATTTCTTTACTGCTGTAGTATCTACTGACATTTTTGTATATGGTTCAAATTCTTTTAGATGTCAGGCATCTGTTCTGGCCATTTCAGATTTCTTTCTGCACTCATGAGTTGTCTGTCACACAGACATGACATTTATTTATTTTTTTAACCTTTTAAAATGTAGTTTTACATTTCCATTTTTTGAAACATGTTAATTTTCTAACAAAAGTATGTCAACATACACAAGGTGCTACCTTTGGGCCATGTGGCAAGGTGGAAATTGTGACACAATGTTACAATTTCCCCAATGTAGCCATGATAAAATTTCATATGCTAGCTAGCCATAACTGTATTAACATAGGTTGTTTATGTAAATTTTTATCAATAGCCAAGAGATAAAATAAGTTTTGCAGACCTATAAAAATGTAGACAGCTGAACAGAAGAAAATACTTTACAATCAATCAAGCAGTGCTTCGCTCGCTTCACTGGCTTCCAATACCTCCACGAGTCAGATTTGAAACACGGTGTGTTTACATGAGCCTTGTAATCCGATTGAAATATTCCCATAAAAACAATCAGATTAAAAAATCACATGTAAACATGTTAATCGGATTAAATTGGCCCAATACGACTTAAAAAATGATCGGATTGTAAGGGGGGGTTTAAACCTTTTCTAATCCGATCAAGAGGACATGTGAACACTTAAGAGTCTTAAAAATGAGGCTCGAAATTTCTGCGCATGTGCAATAGCGGATATCTTCCGTAATGATGTAGGGCGCACGGCCTTTGTCTTAGGCAAGTTGCCAAGCACTAAGCAAAATTGGTCAGTAGAATAAACCACGTTGTTAGTAAATAAAAAAAAAAAAAGACAATATAGTTGCAAGACTAGATGGTCATAAATCGCGTAATACCGTATAATAAAAGAAGCCGGTAAACCGGTAAATTGATCAAATCAAAAACCGATGGAAAGGTTTTAAAGCTCGTTACTACAAGCAAAATCCCAGCACAACAAAAGTGACCAAATCGCGATCTATTTTTACATTCTATGGCATTATGGACGAGATAATAAAAGGAAGGCAATTAATAAACGCTACAGCTCATGGTGTGGATGTTGGCTTCCCAGAAGAGGATTTGCGTGATGTGAGTTCTTCTACGGAAGACACATCTTGTAAATGATATAATCCCTGTGTCATGTAAACACGTAAATCAACCCAATTACTTTATTCAATGTCAAGTTCAAAGTTTATTTGGAACATGTACATACATAGTACAACATACAGTGAAATGCTTTGATGACTGACCGAAAGTTTACTGTAAATGGGGGTGAGGGAGAGGGTGTACGGGGGGGATGGTTGCATATAAATAATATTTTACAATAAGTACAGTAATTACAAATTAAAATATACATCTATATGCAGTATGTATACAACAATAATATAGTATATACAGTGTACATATACATTCTGTGCAATTTTGTGCATATGTGTGTGCAAAAAGAGAGTCCAAGAAAGAGTATTGTGCAGATAGTGTGTGCAAAAACAAGTCCCAGGAGAAGAAGAAGAGCAGAAAGCAAAAAAATGAGTCAGGAGAGTCCTGTCGTGTGTATGTGTGTGTGTTATGTGATGGAGTTCTGGTTTAGAACCTGGATAGCTTGTGGAAAGAAACTCCTCATTCTCTCTGTGTTCACTTTTAAGGAGCGTAAATGCTTCCCTGAACGTAACAGAGAGAACAGTCCGTTGTTGGGGTGGTTGGGGTCTTTCCTAATTTTCCTGGCCCTGGTTAAGCAGCGTATGTTATAGATGTTGTGCAGGTCGGGGAGTTCAGTGCGGATGGAACGTTCAGCCGATCGTACCACCCTCTGTAGAGGGTGTATCCAAATCCGGCTTTAAACTTCTCCACAACAGTATCTCGGACCTGCCTGGTGTGTTCCTTGTTCTTCATGATGCT
>JAOUQX010099297.1:0-10290 GCA_028566295.1 Liobagrus marginatus
GTGTGTGTGTGTGTGTGTGTGTGTGTGTGTGTGTGTGTGTGTGTGTGTGTGAATGGTTGTCTGTCTCTAAGTGTTAGTCCTGCAATTAACTGCCATTTGTCCAGGGTGTACCCTGCCTCATGCCCTAAGTTAGCTGGGATAGACTCCAGTGACCCTGAACTGGGTAAGCGGTAGACAATGGATGGATGGATGGATGGATGGATGTTTTGTCGTTGCCAGAGACATGTGGGACCTTACACCGTCAGGCCACCAGAGGGCAACCTCTAGTGCCATCTAATGTTCTTTATAGGTTTTAAATCTTATATTAGTTAAGTGGGCTGGGACCGTGGGCTATGATAAAAGCTTGCTTCTGTAGTGATTCACACAGCCCTCGACACCCTGCATTCTAGCAAGATTCGCAGGTCTTTTGGAGTAAAAAATCTCCCCACAAGGTCACAGATCTTCCACTCAGGTAGCAGTGGCATCTAGCATATGCCCTGAAACAATGCTTGTCGTTAGATCCTTGGCTTGGCAAAACTTTAGCCCTTTTAACCACCTTTTCCACTGCGCATGAAAGCAAATCATACTTGCATTTTCATTACAGGTGCAAATTACTCTAATGTTTTCTTGTTCATCTGAACAAGAATTTATATATCTATACCTCTACTCCTCGCTGTTTTAATAATTTCAATTATTCTTAAAAAATAGATTATTCAATTATTTAAGTTGAAGAGAGAGGTTAGTACTGCAAAAATGTTTTTAGGCAATTGGAGAAAAAATGAAATGTAAGTGCATTTAAAGGTTTTGCACGATCAACTATGTATTTATGCTTGAACAACTGTAGGAACCTTAGAATTTGTGCATCTTATTGTGTGCAGTGCAAGTAAAGGCGGCATGTGTGAATGGTTTCTGATTGAAAGTTTCAGACAACAGCAGGTAGCATTTTAAAACCTGACTAATCTTGGAAAAGTGTACCTTTTACTTATGTGAGGTTTGCTGCAACTGAAGGATAGGGCTGTTAGTCGGGAGAAGAATAAGCAGGAACAGGAGAGTGATGATTTTGATATTCATTCATTCACAACACCAACAACAATGATAAAAAAATAAAAAATAAAAATAATAATTGTTATTATTATTATTATTATTATTATTATTATTATTATTATTATTATTATTATTATTATTATTATTATGTGATTGTCATAGGGAAAACTAATTTAAAAAAAAAAACTTGACAAAAATACTTAAATATCAGATACAGAAACCAGACTGACCAAAACGCATAAAATAAACCAAGTGACTACATAAGACATAGGAATAGTGATTAGCAAAATCTACAGTATGTGGAATTACAGTATGTGGAATACACGACTGGACTATTCCAACAAACTGCTATTATTACAAAGACCTGTCTCTAACCTGTCCATATACTATTTATCTCTTCTGTAAAAAAAATTTCTGTATGATAGAAAGCCACAGACATACCGTTTCGTAAATATTGGTTTTAAATGGCAAACTCCCTTCTGTAAAAAAAATCCTCTTTCTGAAAGAAATTGGACGATTAACTTCTTCCTTCCGATCACCAACTTTATCACTAAAAGTCGAACAGAAAACGATTCCGTTGAGGAAGACTTCGCTTAGACACTTATATCGTATGAAAAGCTGCCCGAACAGCGCTGCTGAGTATAACGGATGATCATGGTGATGCTGAGCACTCCTTTCGCACGCGCAGCTTTCACTGAGACACGCACACGAGGGCACATCGCTTGCCATTTGCGCACGTGCTTCTTTCCCAGCCTGTTTTACTGTAGATTTAGTTTAGAAAATCCACTTATGTCAGCCTTAGGCATTTTCATTTTAAAATGTAAAACACTGAGACGACATGAAAATATGAATTCCTCTGCGTTGTTATTTGTGATCATAGAATTGTATTGCCTGACGTCTCTTTTGCCAGCATCTTGGTACCACAGCAGTGTGTGAAGTCCACATCAGAATACAATATCTTGTATATCTTATATACCGTATTCTGGTTTTCTGTTGACTTTTCTCATAGTAAGTGCATTAAAAAGCCTTTTGAAGAAAATCTACTTATTTGTGTTTGCAATTTAGCTGCAAACTACAATATTTTACTGATGAAAGAAAAGTAGATATTTATGAAACATCTAGTTATTTAGATCTAAATATGGCAAAAATAATTGAACTTTATTTGCAATGTATAATATTAAATTAACATGATATCCAAGTTGTGTAAAAATGCAATGTATTCAGTTACTAGCTATTATTGCAGCTTTGAGTGCTATGAATGTGACTGGAAATTATATTTTGAAGATGTCATGTGCAATATCCATCCACCTGTTCATCCACTGACTCACAGAGAGGCTGTATGTCTGGATGGGACCCAAACTTATTGGGCATGTGATTGGGCATAGGTGAATTGGCTAAATTGTCCATAGGAGTGAATGTGTGCGTGAATGGTTGTCTGTCTGAGTGTTAGCACTGTGATTAACTGGTGATTGTCCAGTGTCTGCCCCGCCTCACGCCCTAAATTAGCTGGGGTAGGCTCCAGCGCCCCCACGACCCTGAATAGGATAAGCGCTAGAATGAATGAATGAATGAATTGAAACAACTTAATGACACATTAAACTGGCAGTTCAGTCAGGTTGCTTGCGTCGAGGTAATTATTACCAGATATGCTGACAGTTAGGTTTGGCGGTATAGATCCGTTCTGGGCGGACTCCCGCGCCCGTCCGAATGCCTGCTTGGACTGGGCGGGAAGAGCTGCGAGTCAATCCCCCCCTGGGGTGCAGAACGGATCCGGTGCTGTACGCGCAAGCTTGCGCGCAGCTGCTTGTTTCTTGCGTGTTGACCGCCGCATGAGCGGGGAATTGGAGGCTGCGCGCGCGGGAGGCGCCGTGTGCGCGATTAGCTCTTCCTTGGATTGTTGGTTGAGAGGTGCGGGTTTGTTGCTGTTTCTTTCTTTTTGGTTTGCCCGGTGGAGAAGGGGCGGGGGGGGTGTTTGAAAGCCGTGCGGCTAGTGATGACACGGGGAAAAGGCTGTGCTTTAAAGGGACGCTTTGATTGGCGTCTGGATCCGACACGGCTGGCTGTCGCTGATTGCTCTTCGACTATCGCACCTGCCTGAACTAACGCGAGGCTCGATCTTTGCTGTTGAATACTTTTGGAAAGTAATCTTGTTTAAGGGTTCCTGATTTTCTAATCTGTTAAAGGCTAAACTGTATTTTTACACTGTATAGTCTTAGTGTATAAAATATATATTCTAAATATTTATAAATCTTTAAAAAATGAACATTAGTTCTTGGTGTAAACTCATTTCATCAAGAGAGGCTTGTGTGCAATTAAATGTTTTATCTGGGGAAACAGGTAGCTATTGGACACACACACCTCAGTCAAGAGCAAACACTAGTATTTATGACTTTCTTCCTTCCTGTATGGTTGTTCACCAGGTCTGTATTAAGCATTTCTAATTTACTGTATATGCATATGATGACATAACTCATGATATCTGGGACTAACTGTATATACTGTAAATATTTTTCCTGCTATAATGCCTTTTGGATATTTGACTAACATGCCACAAAGCAGGATTTTGAAAAGATGTTAATATAATTATATTGGGACAGATCATAAAAGGTGCCTACGACAGCATACTGAGAATAAAAAAAGGAACTAAAATATACAACTGGCAACGAACGTCACAAGTTCTACGATGACACCTGTACTCAGAAATAAAAAATGGCAGTATAATCCATAGTGTCACATGTCTTAAACGACTTGTGCACATATTTACTGCAATGTGAGTAAATGTCAGTATGGCATGAAATATAAGGCACCTAAACATTTAAGCTGTCGTTTCATTAAAATATATAGTTTACTTCAGTACAGCTATTTAAAGTTGTAACAGTTATGTGTAGACAAATGTGTCAGCTATATGAAAAGTCCTTCATTAGTTTTGCAAACCACATACTTCTGTCCAATATTTAAAGTGCTATACAGCACATACTGCCATGTCTTGTGAGTTATATACGTTTTTTTTTTTTTAAACTATATCCAGTTCATTTATTACTTTCTGTTAGGCAATAAAGTCCACCAAAATGAGTTGTGTCCAGTCCACAGTAAATACTGATAACTATATAATTTAATTATTAACCAATAATTTGAGCATAATGTATGAATGTTTTCATTCATCAAGGCAAATCAAAGATTTTACCTTTAATTAAGTCTTTTATTTTTTAATTAGGTCTATAGCTGAAGCCTGACAATCAGATCCAGACATCCCGCTGCATTGCACACCTCCTCCAGGGTTTCCCCTGACAGGAGGGCCCTGGTTGAGGCCATACTCCTGGTGGAGTGGGCTGACTCATGGAGAAGTGAAGGCAAGTGGCGCACCTCGTAAGCCAGTGTAATAGCCTCCACAATCCACCTGCTCAAGGTGTGCTTGGTAGCGGTTCGGCCCAGTTTTGAGGACCCATGGCATAGCAGTAGCTGTTCTGATTTCCTCAGAGAGGATGTCTGGTAAACATACACCTGTAAAGCCGTAACCGGGCAGAGCAGATGTAGTCTAGCTTCTGCCGCTGTAGGATGTGGTGGAGAATGAAAGGCCTGTAGGGCCACGGTACCAAACTCTTGAGTCGGAACCTTGGGGATGCAACCCGGTCTGGGGTGCAGAAAAGCTCTGACTCAGCAAGGTGCAAAGTCCAGGCAGGACGGAGCCTCTGAAAGGGCCAGCAGGTCGCCTAACCTCTTGAGGGAGGTCAGAGCAAGCACGTAAACGACTTTGAATGTGACCACCTTAATTGGGGCTGTGTCCAGTGGTACAAAGGGTGCTAGGGAAAGCCCTTCCACGAGGGGACCCTGTTCCGTGCCACAAGCCTTAACCTCTATGCCCCACATAGGAATCGTATCACCAATTGGTGTCTCCTGACCGAGGCCCCCTGCGTGGCCCACACAGGCCCACCTGTGTGTGGTGTACAGACCTTGCTGCCACATGCACCTTCAGCATCGATGGGGAGAGCCTGGCAGAGAACCACTCCTGCAGGAATTCCAGCACTGAATTCCATGTAGGAACCATATCACCTGTTGGTGTCTCCCCACCAAATCCCCCTGCACCAGTGTGTGGTGGGCAGACATTGTTGCCACATACACCTTCAGGGTGGATGGGGCGAGCCTGGGAGAGAACCGCTCCGGCAGGAGCTTTACTACTGCATCTACCAAGCAGTTAACTGGATCTAGCGGGTGGTCTCTGCACCAGGAAGTGAAAATATTACACAGCACATGTGCTTGCTTGCTGCTCGCTGACAAAGCATGAGATCTAAATTACTTTTTTTTAATTCACAGCTGGATGTAACCAAGCAGAAAATTATTATGAAAGCTTTAATTAAAAAGGCTTTTTGAACCACCACACTAAAGTTGTGTTTTTGTAAAAATGTTTTTGTAAACATTTCCCACCATATCAAAACAAACCTAACCACTGTATACTTTCTGTGTTGAAGGCAAATCATAATTTCTTTGTTAAACGCGCCCTGAGAGCCTGAGAATTAATGAGCGAACAAACAAATTAACCCTGACCTCAATCTGACTTTTACAGCTCCTGCCCATCTTGTTTTGAAGATAGTTTTATAGTAAGCAATTAAAAAGGCACGAACGAAAAGATATGAACATTTTTGTTTCCCACGCTTTAGCTATTTTCTTTGCACTTGTGTAAAAGTGTCAAGTGCCAGGCGGAGAGCTACATGCACAATGATGCGTCTGTGAGGAATTACAAATCAGCATTGCATCATTATGTCGTAACACAAGGTGTGGTACAATTTTTCAAACAATGAGCTGTCTTTCTATTTATGATGGCACTTCAATTCTGAGGTAAATTTGGGGCATTAAATGTACATCTCTGACTTTTAAGTTTTGTAAATTAAAATTTTAAATCTTTGAAGCATGTGAGGAAAATGTTTTATTTTAACCCTAACCCTAACCCTGTATATCATCTAAAAGAGTAAATAAAAGAATAACATATTTTTTTTAAATAAAAGAATTAATAAAAATAAAAGAAGATATAAATGGATAATAATTTTTCTGAAATTCCTTTTACAGAAACAGTCAAAATGTGAAATAAATGTGACTATGTTCATTTCCATACCTTGTGTTTTGTATGATCTCTAATTTGCACTGCAAATAGGGGCCAGTATTACTATGTTACTGATATGGAGACGGAAACCCTGTTTGTTTTATTTTGTTTTATAACACTGTCAAACTGTCTGACACACCTTTTTGATACAGTTTATGACTTGGGCAATTGTAGCAAATTGTAGACTGTAGACTCCACAGTTTAGTGTCAAGGTGTATCAATGTGTAATGTTTGCATGTATCCACCCTTTTAATTCCTATCATTTTTAGTAAAATGCCAACCTTGTATTTGGGGGATCGGGATGCATTGGTTTATATTTTAATTGCACAGCTGTGTCTGGTATGCCTTCCAGTTTGATTTCAGAGTCTAAATAGTAAATAGTAAATAAATCCTAAATTGGTGGCCACCCAGAATCTATAAAAGCAACCTGTAAAAACAACACAAATTAGCCGAAGCATCAGCAAGCGTTGTGCCGGGCATGCTGGGAGTATGGCACCGTGATGCAGCACCTCGTTCTTCTTTCAGGGAACCGGGTTATGTACTTAACCTTGACGAACCCTTTTGAGGGAACTCAACGCTGTTGAACGAATACCAACTAGGCCACACTCGCAGATGACTGGCCTTGGGTGAAGCCTGAGAAGTGCACACTCAAGGAACCAGGATATAAGCGAGGGAGGTCAAGGCCAGCAGGAGAAACACTTTCAAAGTGACCACTTTAAATTGGGGCAGTGTACAGCAGTTTGAAAAGTGCTAGGAAAGGCCTTTGCAGTTCCACTGTAAAGTCCCACAAAGTGACCTTGCACCGAGCCATTGGACTTAACCTCTGTGCCCTATGTGGGAACCCCATATCACCAGTTTGCGTCTCACCACCAAATCCTCCTGCACCAGTGTGTGGTGCGCAGACATTGCTGCCACATACACCTTCAGGGTGGATGGGGCGAGCCCAGCAGAGAACCACTCCTGCAGGAGCTTTAGTACTGCAGCTACCGAGCAGTTAATTGGATCCAGCTGGTGGTCTCTGCAACAGGAAGTGAAAAATATTACACTCCTGGGCATACAGTTTCCTAGTTGTGGGACGCCCGGGAGATGATAAGTGTCTCCACAACCTCAGTTGGGACAACCTCTTCTATGAGCTGGGTCTCCTCGGGGGCCAGAACCAGAGTCTCCATCTCTCCGAGTGTGGGTGAAATGTTTGACCCCTTGCCTGTGAGAGAATGTGTCTCCTGACTGAAACTTCCCAGAGAGGACTCTCCTGGAGAACTACTGAGAAACAAACTCAGGTCGGCCAGAAAGGTGTTACACGACACGAACAGGCCGACCTCCACTTTTACAAATCACTGCCAAATGCGCTCCACCACCTTTGGATGGAGTTTCCATTCCCCAGGCCTCAGGCCCTGTCTTGACAGGATGCCTGCTCCCTGATTCTTGATCCCAGGGATGTGCTGAACTCTGAGAGCAAGCAACTTCCCTTGGGACCAGAGTAAGCTCCGATGTGCCAGCCAGTAGAGTGATCTCAGACATCTCTGGTGATTCAGATAAACGACTAAAATCTTGTTGGATTTTATCACTAAATGGTGCCCTATGAGGTCTGGGAGGAATTGCCGAAGATCTCAAAATACTGCCAGCATCTCCTGGCAATTGAGGTGCCAAAAAAAAAAACCTGTGCCATTCAAGACTGCACACCACCTTGTAGCGGACGCATCTGTAGTCAGGCTCTTGAGATATAGATGCCCTGAAGCCTTAGCGGGGCTAGTGTTGCATCCTCACATTTTGTGAAGGTGCGTGGGGACAAGGCTAGGCCGAAGCGAAGAACCTGATATTGGTACGCTTCGCCCCCTAGGTGCCTCCTGGCCCAGGATGACCTGTCTGAGGTCACCCCGTTTCAGGACCCTTAATCTGAGAAGCTCCCGGGCGTCAGTCTGTGGCACGCCTAGGTGGTGCTGGGGGTGCCCGACATGCAATGCTCACCTGCCTTGCCCGGTACTGAGGGCCTGCTGACATACTCGGAACAGTGGGGCGTCCAGCAGGGCCACTTTGTCCTTGTCCTTGTTTGTGGACAAGTTTAACCAAAGGTCGTGCTCGGTCACCACCAGGAAAGCCAATGCCCAGCCATGCACTGGGAAGCCTCCCTGGTGGCCCCAAGCACCAGATCAGCCACTGCATGGAGATTGTCCAGATCTCTCAAGCTTTCTGCTTGGAATGCTTGCAATGCAGATGCATGCACACTGCAGGTTGCCCTGCCGCAGAGTAGGTTTTGCAGATAAGTGTCAATGTAACTCTACACAGCTTAGTCGGCAGCTCAGGAGGCTTGAGAGGAGCAAAGGACAAGCCCATTCGGAGAATGGGAGCCCTTCTTCTAAGGTTCTGGCCATGGCTGTCCATCATACTCTTTGGACGGGTCTCCTGTTGCTCTAGTGGCCAGCCAATATTTAGCCGGGCCACTGCTTTGGTCAGAGCCCCAAGCAGCTCCTCACTCTTCTGGGGACGTAATGGCACAATAGCTTCTATGCTCTCATCATCAGGCTCCTCGGAGCCTGACAATGCTAGCATAACTGTGTCCTCCAGGGCGGGAGAGGCCGGCATGCGGGCTCCCAAATCCTGGGTGGACACCTGGGGGCTAGCGGGTGAGGTGAGAGAAAGACCAAATGCTGTCTCAACGCCTTTCAATAGCTCCAGCTGCAAACCCCACAACCGTAGTCTCCGTGCTGCCAAGGCAGCAGTGGGACCAGAGTAGCAGGGGGAGTGTATCTCGCTTGTGTCCTTGGAGACAGTCGACAGTGTCAGGAAGGGAGCATACGGTAAAGGCATAGGCTCACAATCTCCATCGAGATCTGCCCCTGCATGCTCCATCCCCAGACACTACATGCAGAGAGCGTGTGTGTCACCTGCCGTGATATATATTTGGCTCTTTAAACTGCGCCATTCATTCACTAGTTTCACTATTCACTAGAATAAACTAGATTCACGCAGCATTGAGTTCCCTCTCGAGGGAACTGCAAAGCACACTGTCCTGAACACTGATACCTTACATAGAGCATTGACTGTTACAATGTAATTATAAATTGCATTATAAGAAATTTTAACATATATTCTCAGCCGAAACTACTGTCCAAACATTTGTTACAGAAAGTTTATCAGCATCTTCTGTTCTTCATCATCATTTAACAGTGCCGGTGTATATATTGTTATTAATGTAATTTGTAGCTCATTACAATGTATATAGTTACATTTAGTATAAGCTAGTGTATATTGTAAATAGAAATGTAGGAATGTATCATTCAATTGAACTTTTTGATTATTAGATTTTTGATTAAAGTTTTTAAATATGTGAACTTTTTACATATTCTCCTAGTGTCTATGTGGGTTTCTTCAGATTTCCACTTACCCCCCAAAAACATGGAAGAGTTTTGTTACAACTGTGAATGAGTTTCTTAATGTGTGTACTTGAAGTGGACTGGCATCCGTTTTAAGGTGTGGTCCTACCCTGTGTATCTGGTATTGGCTCCAGACACACCTCAATCCTGATCAGGGTCATAAAGCAGTTACTTGAAGTAAATAAGTAAGCTTAATTACCGTGCAAGTTTTTCAGTCTTTACAGTAGTTACAGTACTTGAGTTTTGTTTACAGCAGTAAACAAAAGTATAAAGAACTTAAAAGAAATCCATTAAAGGCTTTAACATGTAGGATGTCCACACAGGTAGAATCTTAGACACACATCCTCTCACAGCTGTTAGGTGAGATCAGATTTAAGGAAGGGACTTCCACATTCAAAATCACATTATGTAAAAGCTAAGTTACTGAGACTTAAAAAACTTCTAATGTTGGAGCTTGCCAAATAGAAATAGGAACACTGTTCAACAACTTTGGAGCTACAACTGGAAAACTAGGTTGCCCTTTGACGTCTCTTAGAATGCGAAACAGCCAACAAAACTTCGTTAGTCGATCTCAATGTACTGCCCAAAGAATATAATTCTAAACGAGCGGCAATGTAAAATGTAATATTTAAGATAAATGGCAAATCCCAACTGTGCTATTTATTTAAATATATACGCTTTAAAAGAGTAAACAAATGAAATGTGGAATTATTGAAGAAATTTTTTATATATGTTTAACACCTATAACACAATAATGTAATTCATTACAAATAAACAAGTGTAAAGGAACATCAGATA
>JAOUQX010099335.1:0-20090 GCA_028566295.1 Liobagrus marginatus
TGTGTGTGTGTGTGTGTGTGTGTGTGTGTGTGTGTGTGTGTGTGTGTGTGTGTGTGTGTGTGTGTGTGTGTGTAACAGCATCGACGGATTGGTGAATCTCCGCAGCCTGAAAAAGCGGATCAGCATGCTGAACGACGCCGTGACCGGGCTCAAGGAGAGCAAAGAGGAGATGAGGCAACAGATCCAGGAGCTGGATGCTTCTATTGACACACTCATGCGAAAGATTAAGGTGTGTGTGAGACTTGGTTTCATACATTTATGAGGACACAAATGTGTATAATAGCGTGGGAATTAGTCTGGTATTACGACATGTGCATGTTTTATGGGGACATCTCATGAGTCCCAGTAAGTAAAATAGATTTAAAAACACACTAAACAATGTTCTATTAAAAATGTATGAATGCAGAAAGTTATGTGATAAGTAGCGGTTAGGGTGGGGGGGGATAGAATGTACGAAAGGAATAAACAGTCTATCTGTACACTATAAAAATCATTATGCCTATGAAATGTCCCCACTAAGATAGCAAAACGTGTGTGTGTGTTGGGGGGGTTTTGTTTGTTCTCACCTTTAACCATGCGCATTTCACACGGGATTACACACTCCTTTTATCTCACAGGCACCGTTGTCATTTAAAGCAACGAGGACTCTTGATTAAATGAGAATCAATAAATGTTGGGAGGAGGGAGGACCCGATAAAATAAAGCGTGACCTCACTAAGTGATTAGAGTTAGGGTGGGAAAAAGACTCGAACACTATTAATTAAACACATCCAGCAGTTAGAGGTGGGCAAGAATAGCGCGTGTTCTAATTGCTGAGGCAGATCTTCAGATTTGTTCATTGTTCCATTTCCATCACTTCTTCCTTCCCCCTTTTTTTTTTTATTAATTATTTATATTTTATTATTATAATATTTTTATTATTTATTTCCATCTGACTATGCAGTGTCGAGGGAAGAGCCGTGGGTGTAAACAAAGAAAAACTTTAAGACTGTCGTTCGGTAAACGTTGGCTCCGTTTTGTGCTCCCTTCAGTGCACTGTGATGAGCCGCATGGACATGGATCACGAGCATCAAGCGCTAGTGACGCGCTCCGAGCACCTCCTGAGCGGCATGCAGAAACAGAAGCAGGAGGAAGAGGAGCGCGAGAGACTGCGCCACATCCAACAGGAGATGGAGAAAGAGAAGGAAAGGAGGGAGGAAGAGGAGCGACTCCGTAAACAAGCAGAGGAGGACAGACGCCTGTAAGAGAGTTCGGAATTAGGAGCGGAGTAAAGTAAGGAAGGGAAGAGATGGAGGAAGGACGAATTAGGAAGCGAAAGGGAAGGAGGAAGAAAGTGTGACTAATGATAAGGGGGGAAGCCGTGCGAATAAAGGGCAAGTTAGAATTTAATGAGCGATGAAGGAGAGGAGAAGAATACACGAGGGATAAATTATCGAGGAAGGAGTTAAAAGAGAAGCGCAGATGGAAAGAGATAAGGAAAGAAGGAAAAGGATGGAAATAATAGGGAGAGGGGGAAAGAGTAAGGATCTGAATTGAATAAGGTGAAGATTGGACATGGTTTAAGTGAAGGAGGAGACAGAGAGAGAGAGCTCTTTTAAAAGGTGGAGGAGAAATTAGAGGGATGGGTTTTATGGGAAGAAATAGGAGAGAACAGGAAAAGGAACTCTATAGATGGATATACTGTGTATATTAACGGATGGGGGAGAGGAGAGGAGAGGAGGAGGTAGGAAGTAAAGAGAGGCATTGAACAATGAATGAAAAGTACAAATAAACCAACGGGAAAGAAAGTAGAGAAGGATGAAAAGAATTGAGTCAGTGAGGAGGAAAAGTATTTAGAATAAAGGGAGAGGAAGGAACAGTGAGAAGGAGGAAGGTTGGGGGGAGCAAGGGTGATGAAGAAGGAAGAAAGGGGAAAAGAGAGAAGATAAAAGAAGGAATAGAGGGGTGAGGGAAGAAAGTAAGAATGGGGAAAGAAGAAATCAGAAAAAGTGTGAATGAAGCAGAACAAGATAGACTGATATAGAGAGAGAGCGAGATGCACACACTGACACTTTGCATGCTCTGTCGTTCCTGTCCTCTGTTCAAGCATCATAAAGTTTTAGCCCTGGTCTCACATCAGCGCGTCTGAATGCCGGGCGCTGCTTCCTGCCTCGGGGCTAATTCCCCTTATTGTGTGTGGAAGGGCGTAGCAGAGGAGCAGAACCGACACAGTGATGGAGTGATGAAAGATCTACCTGTCCTCGCTCGTCCATCCATTTAATGCTCATCCCTCGCTTCTCCTCCTCCTCCCACCCCAAACCCCCCTTTATCCAGTCTGTTATCGCATCACATGTATGTATACATCGATATGCAGTGGAGTTGTTCATGTTGTTGTTTCTCGATGCAGGAAAGCAGAGATGGAGCTGAAGAGGAAGCAGGAAGAAGAGGAAAGGAAAAGGAGGGAGGAAGAGGAGAGAAGATTGCAGGTGGGATTAGAAAGTGGGCTTTCTAGCGTCAGTCATCGATATCTGAGCGACGCAGACAGCGTGATGAATCCTCTGGGGCTCATCCGCTATCTTCTTTTACATCTCCTCCCGTTCATCCTCTCGGCTTTGTGGGGCTTTTTTGTTTTTCTCCACAGCTCCCTTTTTTTTCTTTCCTTTTTTCTTTGTTTTTTTTTTTTTCTTCACGTCCATTTTTTTCCCTTCCCGGCTTTGTGTAGATCATAACAAGCTAATATGTGAAATAAGAGCTAAACACGAAATAAAAGAAGGAGAGAGGAAGAATATAATGAGGAGAAAGGAAAGGGGGGGGATATAGAGAGTTTGGTAAGGGAGATGAAGAGGAAGAGGGGATGGGAGGAAAAGGAAGTAGGATATGAAGTGGATGCAAAGAGTAAATGTAAGAATGTTTTCAGTCAAAAGGTCCCGTGATGGAGTTCATTGCGCTCTATCTTTCTCTCTCTCTCTCTCACCTTCTCTGACTCTCTCTCTCCCATCTTCTGTATTTCTGTCTGTCTCGCTCCCTTTGTCCCTTGTCTATCGCTCTAACTCTCTTTCTGTCTCTCTCTTTCTCCGTTTCTGTCTCTCTATCTTTTGCTATATCCCTTTCTGTCTCTTACATTCTGTCTATCTCTCTCTCTCTCTCTCTCTCTTGCTCTCACATTCCCTCTCTCTCCCCCCTCCCTTTCTGTCTTTCTCCCTTTAGCTCTTTCGGTATATCTCTCTCCCTTTCGTGCTTTCTCTGTCTCGTTCCCTTTCTGTCCATCTCTCGCTCTCCCTTGCTGTTTCTGTCTCTCTTTCTTATTGTTTCTTCCCCTCTGTTTCTATCTGTTTAACTGTCTCGCTCTAACGCCTATGCTGTCTCTCTTTCTGTATACCTCTTTGTATTATACCTTCTCTCTCTTGTGCTCTCTCTCTCTCTCTCTCTCTCTCTCATCTACTATTTCTATCTGTCTTACATTCCTATTCTTTAACTTGCTTCTTTGCTGTCTCTCTTTCTGTCCGTTTCTCACTCTCTCTTTCTCTCGCAGTCTCTCGTCTATCGTAAAGCAATCTCCAGGATATATACTGTGTAGTGTTTGAGGCTACTCTTCTCTGTCTGATCAAACCCCTTTCCTGAGGCACCGTGCCTGAGGCGTTTAAGAAATACAAAAAGGAGAGAGAGGGGGGGGGGGGGGAACAGTCTATCTGTATCAGAAAGCATGGGTTCCTTTTTCATGGCACGTACCACAGCTGCAACTGCGGCTCCCTAAACACTCGTCAGGGTGAGAGCGCTTCAACACTCGGTCCGCGTCAGATCTTAAGCTGTTAGATCGTCAGATCGGATAATGGAGTTTGAGACACGAAGGTTTCAGTGGTGCAGGAGAGACGCTGTTTAAGTTTCTGTCACATAGCTGACTTTAGGAGAGGACATGAGAGGAAGGAGGGATGAAACCTCACGCTGATGGGGAAACACACAAGACTGGGGCTAAATACAAGCTCTAAGAGTAAACGATGATGAGAGATGGACAGAAAATGTCCTCACTGGGACATTGATCCAAACAGCAGCAAGGTCACATGTCAAAGACACGAGTCAGCATTTCTGTACAGCGTCACAGGACTGGGATACACATCGTTCCCCCGGTGGCCCTGTGGAGAATACGCTGGAAGGAAGGATGGATGGAATCAAGGAAGGAGAGAAGAAGAAAAAAAGGAGTGGAAGAAGGAAGGAATGAAGAAAGGAAGAACAAATGGAAAGGAATAAATGGTAGGAGGGAAGGGAGAAATGGGGCAAGGAAGGAGGGAAGAAACAAATAATGGAGTGGTACAAGGAAGGAGGAAATGGGTAAATGAAGGAGGGAAGGAGGTAGGCATGAAGAAAGGAAGGGAAAATGAAAGGAATATATGGTAGGAGGGAAGGAAGAAATGGGGAAAGGAAGCAAGGAGGAAAAGGCGGATGGGAAGAATAATTAAAGAAAAAAAGAAATGATCAAATGAAGGATAAAAAGGAAGAGGAAATTTGAGAAGGAAGGAATGATTGAAGGAAGAAAGAACTGAATGAATGGAAGGAGATAGAAGGACTTAATAAAGGAAGGAATAATTAAATGATTGCAGGAATGGAGTGGAATTATGAAATGAAGAAGGGAATAACTGAGCGATAGAATAACGAACTCCTGTACTAGGATGAGTTGGCTGCTTTAGCGGTGGTGTCGGTTGGTGCTGGCGCTCCCCCGTGTAAAGCGGAGATGTAGAGATGTTATTGGTTTAAATCCTGACGTCTGCGTAGGTGGACGGAGGAGATGGAGATTCTGCCAATCGGCAGTTTCGGAACCTTTCCACTTCAGGGCACTAATTATACTTCACTAATTATACTTCACTAATTATTTCAGATGAGGAAAAGTGACGGCGGTAGGAATTGAGAGAAGTTTGTAACTGATGACTAACTTGGGCTTGACTGTGGAACAGCGGGATGGAACCGACTAAGAAAGCAGCATTTGGCTGCGATTCCGAAGATTTAATTCGTCCTAAACAAACACAAATATGAGAAAAGCTTTCTCTAAAAGCCCAAACTGCGGCGCTTTAAAATGCGGACAGCCTGTTTAACGGGTTGCCAGGTTTCAGCAAAATTGTGCAATCTATGGCAACTGATGCAAAGACGTATTGAAAATGAATACACGCCTTTGTCAGCATCTTTGTTGTGGCAGTGACGGTCACCCTTTAGCTTGGAGGTATTTTTTTTCCTTTAAAAAAAATAATAAACCCATGACCTTTCATTCAGTATCTCACACACTTAATTTCTTTTCTTTCTGTTTTTTTTAATCTGCTGTCAGAATAATTCATGAACCAGGCATTTAAGGTGAAGTTGGTGGTTGTGTCTCTTCCTCTCTCTCTCTCTCTCTCTCTCTCTCTCTCACACAGACAAGCACACATTCTTTCGCACACACAGACACTGAGGATGATGATGTGTCCTGCATGTGCGCTATGACGTTAGTTATTATATGGCTTCCACCGGTGAGTTATGAGACTCCGGACAGCCGAGTCTGATGGGAACGTCTCTGGGAGTTTGATAAATCCGTTCCTGCCGCAGTTCATTTTTCAGCACAACGGACAGCAGCTCTTCGACTCCTGACTCCACTCGCACGTCTCAGTCTTTTATAGCCTGTAGCCAACTTTCCCCAAAGTTTCTAAACCCACACAGCCGTTTGCTCCTCTCGTCTCCGGCTCCCTGCCGAGAAACCCACAGCGAGTGTAAAAAGGGTGAAATCTGTTCCGGTGAAGCAGACACAACAACGGTCCAGACGTAACAACATGCTAAACCCTTAGCAACCGTAGCGTTTCGGGGTAAAGACTGGAAAATGACGCTTTATGACACGGTTCCAAATTCTCCGATTGATGAGCAATCTTGCCGATCCTGATTGGTCCAGCTGTGCGGGTTTTATTATTATTATTATTATGTCTGTGCTTCAATAGTCACAACATAAACGGCAGGTTCTCTCTGCAGGTTTAATTTTTTTTTCTTTTCTTTTTTTTTTTTTTTTAAATGCACTGAAGCTTTAATTTGACGCTTTAACTATTTAATGTTATTTTTTATTTATTTGTGTTTCCACCCTGATTATTTCTTATGCAACATTTTACAGTCGTATACAAAGCAATAAAGCACCGACGTTAGCGCTGTTCCAATTGTCGCCTACAGGAGGAGATGGAGCTGCAGTTCCAGGCCGAGAGCGAGGAACAGGCGGCACGCCAGACGGTGCTAGAGCAGGAGAGGCGGGACCGAGAGCTGGCTCTGCGAATCGCTCAGAGTGAGGCGGAGCTTATTCCTGAAGACACGGGAGACGGCGTCGTGCGCAGGTACGCGCGATTTATCGATGTACGGTTAAAAAAAAAAAAAACAACGTGTTGTTTTATTATATGATTAATAGTGACAACAAATAAGCAGTTTTCCACCAGATGAAAGTCTTCAGGACGGCAGGATGTCGCGTTTAACAGCATTAAATGTCTAAATGGGGAAAGAGCATGCTTCATTTTCCACCAAATACTATTGTTCTGTAGATTTGCAGGAGTTGCTGCGGTTTAATGGGAATAAACGAGTGTAAGTGATTAAATTCATTAATCAATGCTGCATTATACCACTATCCTGTGAATTAGAAAATAATTTCATTATCAACAGCTCGCTGATCCGAACAAGATCGACAACAAACATCTTAACCCCATCTTAATCTTCTTCTTTTTCAAATGCTGTCTTTTTTTTTTTTTCCCCCTCAGTAATGGCAGCGTCCCGTCGTCCCCTGAGAGAGCAGCGTAAGATACAGACTCTTCGATTTATCAAATTAAAACCTGTCCCTAATCTGACCTCGTCAAATCCCATTTCCCAGCATGCATCACATCACATCACATCACCAATCTGCTAATCATCACGCACTTTGGAATGCTTCCCATTAACGCATCGCTTTTAACCTTGACCATGTTTGCTTGTTAAACTTCGCCGTAAAACGGCGTTAGCGCAAAAAAAAAAAAAAAAGCTTCAATTCCAAAGCAATTCAACAAATCGTCAGAAATGAGGAGAAAAGCGATCGGACTTTTCCCGCCTCAGATACCGCCGCCGCCGCCGCCGTCACCGCCACTTTATTTAACCGTGTTTTCTGTTTCCGCAGCTTTCCTGCGCCGCAAAAACTCAAAGGCTTGACCATGTAGGTTCCGAGCTCGTTATTAACTCTTCAATATCCTACATTATATAAACACAGCAAACCGGAGCCTCGATCGCACCAGCGCGCCGTGTTAGCGTGCGCTCGCGCTGTAGCATCTGCACGACAAGACCTCGCGGGCAGAACATACACAGACGCACTCCTCTGCAAAATAACACTTTACACTGTCACACCTAACATACGACATTGTGGCCTTGCCAAACACGCGCACACACACAAGACATGCCTCTTTTTAATTCTCTTGTATATTATATTAATTATATTATATTAAAAAAGACGGATAAATGAAGCACAGGGAGGAACAAAAGCCTCGCCGAACCTTTACACACACAGCTACTCTGAAAGGTTCAACGTGCCGATTAAACTTGACCTTTCTCGCGTACCGTAACGACGCTGCGCAGACGCAGCACATTTCTCTGTAAGAGCGCACGGCTTTACACACGGCCCATCTGAAGGGCAGCGCCGCCGTGCACCCTGGCGTCTGTTTAGCTAATGTTCTGTATCATCATTAATAAAGGATTACGCTTTAATAGCTCTAGACCTCCAGAGCCAACAGGACTGCATGACCTGTGGAGGTGTAACACACACACACACACACACACACACACGCGAGCACACACGCTCTCTTAGACCTCTCCTGCTCGCTCGGGTAATGCCATCGCGTCTTCATAAATAAAAGAATAGGATTTAAGGGGTGATGAATGGGGAAGCACACACACTCCCCTGCACCAGTGCAGCACTGCATGTCTTATGGTCGAATATATAAATTTGACTTTCAATAATAGAATATAATATTTAATAAATGTAATGTAATATAATATATATAAAATCATATGTAATAACTATATATTATGTAATATAATATAATATGTAATAACTATATAATGTAATATAATATAATATGTAATAACTATATAATGTAATTTAATATAATATAAAATGTAATAACTATATAATGTAATGTAATATATAATATTTAATAACTATATAATGGGATGTAATATAATGATAAATGTAGTGTAATGTGATATAGAATAACATTTTTAACAGGAGTTTTGAAAAGAGTGAAGCTTTTCATTTCGATTTTCAGTCCTCACACAGTCCTCACACACTCCTCTGTTCCGGCAGGTGAACAAGAACTGTGTGTTAGAACGGGGTAAATCCCCAGCTGTGTAAAGTCTATAATCTAACTTCATATCTGCCTCGTACATCTTACATGATGTATACCTACACATAGTGATACTGAAGTGTTGAATGTATTATTTATTTATTTATTTATTTATTTTAAACCTGTGTATATGTGCCACCTTTATCACACCATACAGGGAAGAAATGGCCCAGGAAATGGCCGAGCTACTCTCTAGGTGGGTTTATCAGCTCTGCTTTTTTCCGTCGCCTTCCCGTCACGACGATCGACAAGAATCAGCCTCGAACGAATCCCGCAAAGTCGGTTCGTCTATAAACGAATCGGAGATTAATTTGAGTTGATTCCAATCATCCTCTGAACGCACGTGTTTACGTTTAACGAAATCATTCCGATATCGTAACCATGCCTGATTAAACCGTGATGCGAAATTACGCATACGGTGCTTCTTTTGAAGATTATTCATAGCAATCACTACATTTAAAAAATAATCTGCATGTGATTTGAAAAATACCTTCATTTACAGTCATACAAAAGCACATTCGTAAAACAACGCGTTTTTTTTTTTCTCTATGACTGAATTAATCAACACCTTCTGACCAATCAGAATTGAGATGAACTGAGCAATTGAACAACTAGCTATTAAAATATTCCTAGTTCTCACTTCCTCACAAAGGGAGAAGTAAAGGCACCGTATCGATTTTTCAAAGTGTCAAAGCAAGAGCTCCACTATTTCCTCCATGACCCCTTCCCCCCCAACCCCCCGGGCACCAGGAAGCTGGAAGCAGTTCCACAGTAGATAGTTATAAGCCTGTTTAGAGATACAGTGACTGAGTGACATTAACAAGAGGCTACGGTGTTAATCCCCCTGAGCTAAAAGGCTTCAGCGGGCTGCCGGTAAAGCCTGGCAGAATATCAGTCGGGTCATGGAGGTGTGCCAGGTCGCCGTCGCCACTCTTTTTACATTTTTTTTTTTTTTTACGTAGCTGAAAGCTTCACAGATCTTTAAATAGCCATTAAAGTGTTTGCCCCAGCTCCCGGAGTGGCAGATGTGATCTAGCAAACCGATTACAGGGTGGCTGGACGGAAGAAGATGCATATCGTGATCGTCTTATTTAACGCTGTTAGAGGGAGACATTCCTGGCATTTGGTAGACGCGTGTATCCAAAGCAACTTGTCCGAAGGTCATGCCCAGGTGAAGCGGCATTGGCCCTGGGAATTGAACCCATGACCTTCCAATTAGCAGTCAAACACCTTAACCGTAGAGCTACCACTTCAAATTAGCCTGGGAGTTTGGAAAGTGTGTTTGTACAGGATGTGGCAACAGGTTTATAATCCTCAAACCGGACATCTTTGTAATTCCCCGCACAAGTACCAGCTCAATTAACCGCGACTAACCTTTTGTTCTTTCCTCCTTAATGCTCGCCGTAAACTACATCTCCAGTGACTCCTTCATAAGCGGAAAAGCTTTAACGTAACGTTTCTAAATCTCTCCATGTTGTGCCTTGTGTTCATGTCTGGTGTTTGCGACGTCGACGCCAGAGGTCGGCAGGTTCAAGTTACGAAGTCTGCGCCAAGCACCAAGAAGCACGATCTCAGCAAGTGGAAGTACGCTGAGCTCCGGGACGCCATCAACACTTCATGCGGTAAGCACGTATTTATCGTTTAGCCTGCGATGAAAGCCGTCAATAGGTTTGCAGGTTCTTCCTGTGCTTCAGGGGGTTTCCTCTGGGTTCTCCGCTTACATCCCCCACGTCAAAATCATGTTATAGGCAAACCGTCAACTCAAAAGGAGATGTCCGTATCGTGCGCGTGTGGAGTGTGCGCGATCGAGTCCTGCGATAAGTTAATATCCCGTACAGGATATCGGCCATCTTGTGCCAGGTTTACCCAGATAAAGCTCTGTTTAACTGATTGATTCAAATGATTCAAGCTAAATGAATTATGACTCAACGCTGTGTGATTTAAGTGAGCACGTTTTCTGGAAAATGTTTATATTCAACCCATATTGAGGTCTTGTTAAAATTCTATTTGTTTTGGAGACAAATTGACCGCTAAGTCTGACCGGTGAGGGTGGACGCATGTAGAAAAAACAGAAAAGGTCGCACAACTCAATAAACAGCGTTCAATAAGCATAAACAAGATGCGCTCGATATCAGTTCACAATCAAATCATGACAAAATGTCTACTAGCATGGAATCAATGTCACTGGGGTTACCACAGGAGGTTGATTGATTTTGTCACTTTAGTTGTTAGAACTCTAGTTACAGAACACTACATGGACAAAAGTACTGGACAACTGACCACCTTTGAGCATCGTGTTCCAGATGTTGCCTCGCCTATAATAACCTCCACACTTCAGGAAAGGGACTGTGGTGGAGACACAATACTATTAGTGAGATCAGACACTAATGCTGGGTGAGGAGGGCTGGATGTCCCTGAGACGATGCTACAGGAACCCAATTTAAGAGATGCTGAAAACTCAATCCTCTCTTCTTCTTCTTCTTCATTCTATTTCTTTTTTTTTTTTTTTTTTTTAACCGATTCTCTCCTCGCCATCGTTCTCATCTCCTCCTCCTTACAGATATCGAGCTGTTGGCCTCGTGCCGAGAGGAGTTCCACCGCAGGCTGAAGGTCTACCACGCCTGGAAATCGAAGAACAAGAAACGCAACGGCGAGGCTGAGCAGAGGACTCCCAAATCCATCACGGAGCACGGTATGAACCGGCTGCTTGGTGTAATGTTGGTGTAAAATAAAACGGATGATAACTAGTTAAAGTGTTAGATGTTTTAATCAGTCAAGCATTCATTCCAGACTTCGTTCAAGATGATTATTATTGCCACACATTCCGTTACAGCTCAATGAAATGCGTCTCTTGGAGCTTGGAGTGTGTGGTCAGGGTGCAAAGACAGCTAAAATACAGCCCCTCTGGAATAGAGAGGATAAAGGGCCTTGCTCGGGGACTTACAGTGGAAGCTTGGTGGTTTCAATCAATAACTCAGAGCCTTGATCGCTTGAGCCAGCAGTGCATAGTTCATAGTTGTAGTATATGGGGGAAGTTGTAGATCAGGGGTTAAGGTGTTGGACTGCTGAACCGAATACATGGGTTCGATTCCCAGCAGCACCAAGCTAACACTGCTAGACCCTTGAGCAAGGCCCTTAACCCTTACCTTGCTTGGTTAGATAAATGTAAGTCACTTTGGATAAGTGTCTGCCAAATGCTGTAAATATAAACGGATTAAGAACACACACACAGGCTTAAAATCAATTCTCCCAGTTCATGATTTTGAACCATAGCTAAATATGCTTATCTTGTTTAATGTGTTCATACATACCCCATGGCTAACAGTTAATCCGGCGCGTATTGGCCGCTATTGTGTATTGTGTATTTGCAGCACCAACAACCACAATTGGATACAGCGCCACATCAGCGAGGAAAAGTCAATTCCTTCAGCTGTTTAAGACTTTTGGCCCCCCCCCCAAAAAAAAAACACTAAAAACCCCCCAGACAAAGTGGACAGTTTTGGTTGGGTGTCTTGTCATTAAGCATGTAGTGATGGCGTTCCTACACCACCACACACATTGTTTCACACTGTACGCATTCGTAACCCCGAGTAAAAATGACTAGACTGTTATACTCTACCAGGGATGTTATCCGAATTAATAGTCAGGCCACAAATTACTTTTTGAGCTTCACTGCTTCTTTAAGACAACTTAATAATAGTTTGTAATATATATGCAACATTAAAAAAAAATCCATATTACGGTATCACACTTTTTTTGAATTTTTTTTTTTTTAAACCATCCGATATTCGAACATGGACACCAGGAGTAGGTGTTTTCCTCTCACGTAGGACGGAGACGAAACCGAGACTTCATACAGGGTGATCGCTTTATCCTGCTCGGGGTCACTGGGGTTCAATTTGCTTGCTGATGGATTTTTTTTGGAGGCTTGACAGGAAATGATGGCGCTAAACACAAACATGCGCCGTCGTACTTTCATGCCTTCGAATGAAGCAATACGCGGTTTCTGAATCAAGGAACCGCATCCTTGAAGTGATTTCTCCAAAGCCCGAGTCGGTCGCGGCACGGCTAATTATTTTTCATTTGCGAAAGCGCCCTCGCCCTCGATCGAACCGCTCGGCTTCGAGAATTCGTCATGCCGCGCGTGGGTATGTGTGCGTACAGCGTGTGTGGATGTGGATGCCTGTGTCACCCTGTAATTACACACTGCTTTCATCCGCCAGTTTCCAAATTTAAGCGCGACCATCTGTCAACATTGCAGATAGTCGACTGTGTTCATCTCGGTGCTCAAATCCCCACCCCACCCCAACCCCAAAACCTTTCACACAAACACGTGCTGTTTCTACTGCCATGGGTTTGCACACGTCCCTGCAGATTATCATTTCCTCCCTGTGTTTGGTTATTGTGCTAACACGAAGCAAGTGTTTTATTCCTCTTGTATCAACATTTAATATGCCTTTAAAGTTGCGCTACATGTTGTGGCTCATCGGTGAGCTTTCTGTCCACTTTATTAGGAACACCCGCCCCAATAGCTTTAGTCTTATTATTATTATTATTATTATTATTATTATTAGAAACACCTGTCCTAATACCTTTATTATTAGTAGTAGTAGTAGTAGTAGTAGAAATACCTGTCCTAATACCTTTACTATTGTTATTATTATTATTAGAAATACCTGCGCTCTTGATCATTCATGCTCTTGTCCGATCGTGTGACCGCATGGTTATTTTTACTCGATTAATAAAAAAAAACAACAATAGTTTTTGCCTATAATTGTAGTATAATATTAACAATGATATTTCTGTTTGCACAAGGTGTCTGACAGCAGCCAGCGCTCCGCACAGAGATCTGATCTCGTCATCATCCGGTCTGTGTGGAACGACACGAAATAAACCGAACAAACGTTTAAAAACAAAATAAAAGTCTCCATGATGCTTCAAGAAAGCAACCTTCCAAAAAAAAAAAAAAAAAAAAACTATGCACAAGTGCGCCGAAGGCAAAAGCTGATTTAAACGCAAAGGTCGGTCGCACCAAATGATGATTTAGTTTAGTTAATAGAACTTTACAGCGTTTTTACAAAAGTACCCACAACGTTTTAACAGTACTGTAGCTTTGCAGGACGCTTTCTTGGAAAAAAGCATCTTGGAGACGTTTCAACTGTTCTTCTGGATTTACTCTGCCGTTATTTATTTATTTATTTTAATGTGAGATATTTCACAACTATGTTTCACGGCACGTTGATTTTCTGTAGCCAAACTCGTCTCCTACCGCTTTCACCCACCGAATACAAGCATGTTTACTTCTTGTGAAGGCGAGCGTAGCTTGGCGCTAGATACCGCGATGATGTCACTCGAATAATACACTGTATATTTCCTTAAGGAAAATCCTAGGTGTTCTACAACATTGTAGGAATCACATAAATGTGAGTCAAGTGGTAAAGCGCATGATCCCAATGACTGATGTTTTTATCGTATTCTAATGACGAGTCTCTAAATACAGACTTAATAACCGCTGTAATTATGGCGTTATTGTCCGAATCAATGGGCTTGGGTTATTAATGAGCGTGATTAATGAGGGTCACGTTTGTGCGCTACTTTTCGGCAGATTTACGTTCCATCTTCACAGCCAAAAAAAACAAACAAAAAAAAAACGGGTCGCTCTCGCGGACGGAGAGCGCTCTTTGTGCGCCGTATCAGTGTGCTGGGAGTCGCCATGGCGATAACGATGCCAAAGCTGTACCTGGTTATTCACAGAGCGCGATGTTTATGCGGACTGATGAACGGATAACTGTAGACTTATGTGTCGTTATACCATGGTAACTCAATTAGCCTTATTAGCACCATGAGGCATTTATTATTAAATTACGACCTGCGTGGTTCTGGAACGTGTGGAGAAACCTGGAGAACCTACAACGATACAGGCCGCATCATCAACTCTGCACTGGACGTAGAACTGCAACACGACGGAAGCTATGCTAGTGCCGTCTTGTAGATAATAATACATTTGTAAATAATAACAAGAAGAAGAAGAATAAAGAATGTTTTTAATGACTCTTTCATTCGGTATGTTCTAGCAAAAGAAACGAGGTGGCTTCAGCCGATTTGGACAAAACGCGCACGTGATGATGAGATGAAAATTTATAACGTGTCTCTTTTGTTTCTAGGTCGTGCACGCCGTGCGATAAATCCCTGTAAGTGGCCCTCGGCGGTTGTTTAACAGTTTTAACCGCTGGCCTTCCTTCAATAACCAACTGAAACACGTTGTACCTTTGTCTGCTTTGCATTTGTGGCTTCTTGTTTAGTTAAAAAGTGGTAAGGAAGTTATCAGGGCATCTCGCTATAGGGATCTCCGGACCACAGTTGATCCTCATGAGTGAAGCGGGTTCGATCCCACAAAACATGACATGTAGTTGTACAGTTTCAGCAATGTGTTACTGCTCTTTAAACTGAACGCTCTTTATAATGCTATATGCTAATGTAGCATTTTTCTTTCCTTTTTTTGTGCAGAAGTGAACCAGTTTTCCTCCCCCCCCAAATTTTTATTTTAGTTTTTTTTTTTTAAGGAAATAAACTTTGGCTAACTTTTATTAGTAATCCGGAGATCCTTGGTTTGGCCGTCTTCATTTCAGTCCTTAAAACTATGCAATAATTAAAGCGTTGGTAGCATCTTAACTGCATTGTGTGACTTTTATGTTGATGACCTCTTAACTATTCTGTCATTGATTCCGTTGGGATTTTTCCCGATTTGGCGCGTAACCGTTCCGATCCTCTAACGACGACTTATCCTAGCTCTAATTTGATCTAATTCGCTTTACCTCCTAACAGAAATGTCCTATAGATACTAAGCGCAACATGGTTCAAAGCTCTGACTTCCAGTATGTCTGTTCCTGCAGCCCAAAACTACGTGGCTCCTCCGATCCCGCCGAGGCAACACGAGAACCCGGCCAGCCGGCAGCAGCGCTTCTTCCGCATTCCCTTCGTGCGGCCCGGCGACCAGTACAAAGACCCACAGAATAAAAAGAAGGGCTGGTGGTACGCACACTTCGATGGGCCGTGGATCGCCAGGCAGATGGAGCTACACCCGGAGAAACATGCCATTCTGCTAGTGGCCGGTGAGGATCTGGTTCTTATCCTTGTCCTCAGGGCGTCTCCGGTGGTTCAGAGCTTGTTTAGGGATTTATGATCCACGACTTTGTTTGTCTTTAAGAAGCAGAAAGCACAAGATCGGGTTGTTTAAAGCAGTTAATAGCTGGAGGGGAAACACCTACATACAAGCCCCGACTGCTACGACTCAGTAATACAGTATCGTATTACCACAACAATATTTAAATGTGTCTTTGCAATTGTAATGGAATCGCAAGTAACGAATGATGGCCCAAAGTATTGGGACACCCGAGCATCACTCTTCCTCTCCTATAATATCCTCCACACATTTGGAAAGACTTTCTACTTTTAGCCACATGACTGTGAGTTTGTGTATTCAGACACGATAGTATTAATGAGATCAGACACTAATGTCATAATAGTGAGGAGGTTCTGGGGTGCAGTCGGTGTTCCGGTTCATCCTAAAGGTGTTCGGTGGGGTTGAGTCAGAGTCAGGGCTCTGTGCAGGACACTCCGGTGAATAACATCACATCCAGAACACAGCATGTCGTCGTGGAGCTCAGAGGCTACTATCGTTGGCCATTTAGTGTGTATACTTAAATACGGTATATATTTGGGCTCAGCGGTAGCTCAGCGGTTAAGGTGTTGGATTGCTGATCTGAAAACCAGGGTTCGATTCCCGGCACCGCCAATCTATCACGGCTGGGCCCCTGAGCAAGGCCGCTAACACTCAACTTCTCAGTTGTAAGTCGCTCTGGATAAGAACGACGGCTAAATGCTGTAAACATAAACGTACACACGATGTTATGGAATACTTGCGATGGTTTTTTTTTTTGTTTGTTTCACGATTTGTTTTGTAGGAAAGGACGACATGGAGATGTGCGAGCTGAATTTAGAGGAGACTGGTCTGACCCGTAAGCGCGGCGCGGAAATCCTCGCCCGGCAGTTCGAGGAGATCTGGGAGCGCTGCGGAGGACTCCAGTATCTGAGGAACGCTATCGAGAACCGACAGGCGCGGCCCACCTACGCCACGGCCATGCTGCAGGACATGCTCAAGTAGACGCGCACAATCACTCACACACTTGGCTCGACCGCTGAACCGTGAGCGCGCTGCAAAAACTGCTCGAGTAGACACACACACATGCACACACCAAAAATTCACTATCTTAACCCTTAACCTTGCGCACACACACACACACATACACTTTAGGCATATTTCTCTAAAGGGAACGTTTCAGTTTTTCTGTCACGTTTAAAAAATAGTTTCTTTATTCATCAGTTGTTTTGGAATTAATAGTTTGTCCCATGCCTCTGTTTTTTTTTTTTTTTTTGTGTGTGTGAAATTTAGATTGCATTTTTCTGCGTTGTTTTCCGGTTTTCTTTTTTTTGCACGTAGATTTTGTTGCCTAGATCCGTCCTTGCGACTGCGATAACTGCCTTAATAACTGGATCTCCATGAATCATTTTCTATCTGCTAAGAAAGTGTTAATAATTGATTATTTCTGCGGGGATTTTCCCATTTTTGGCAACCGAATAGCAAGCACAGCTTTTCTTTAAAGTCTATAATAAAATGAAAATCGTTCAATGAATTTCACTAACCGGCATGAACAAAATATCGCTTTCTTTTTCATTTAAACATTTGGCACACGTCGCACTAGATAGATAGATTATTAATAATAATAATAATGATAATATGAATAATAGTCTTTAATTATTTATTGTTGATTCGCTTCAGTTCGCCGTTTACACTCTGTAGTTCAGGTCGAACCTCTAAACGATGCACTATATTTTTATAAGTGACTTTTCTAGCCTTAATTTAACTTGGATCCGTTAAAGCTGAACCCGACGATCTTCCAGTTTCCAACTGAATGTACAGAGATTTTTACACGATTTTACGTAATAATGGAAGAATTTATGTCCATGAAGACGCCAGATCAGGAACTAGCTCACGGGTCATCGATTAACTTGAATCGTTCTAGAACTACTAAATAAGGGTTAACAATCATATTGGAGGGGAAAAGAACTATAACGATGAGATTAAATTATACTTCTTTTTTTTTTTTTTTGGTGTTCTTGTTGTTGTCAATAAATGAAGTGTAATACGTTTATGCAATACTTTAAGCAACTAATACACGTTTGAAAACGAGTGGAGAGTCGTGTTTGCACCGGTTTTGGGACCGAATCTGTTCTAGGGAATGGAGATTAACGTTGGCTAAACGTACGCTGCTGTGTGCATGACCTCACAAACTGGAATAAAGTTCGTTTTTGTTATGTACGATCCATGTTCTAATTACGACGCTGATCAACTCTCAAATCCGGTTGGTCAAAATGTCATAGAATAAATAATACAGTCAAATATAACTGTGTATAACTGTTTCTGTAACCGGAATTGATTTCACACCATGTTAACGTTCCACAAACTTCAATTCAATAATAATCGTAGAAAAAAAAAAACTAATTATTGGCATACGTATAATAAAATGCTTTGAGTTGTGTTTACCTCTGCTTGACCGTCTCTCATATCAGATATAATGTGATCGGTGTACTGCGTTGCGTGCTACAGCCGATCCGTGTGGCTCGGAGTCCATCAGTAGAACTCCCGTTACCCGGTCCCCCAGTTTTGGTTCGGTTTGATTTTCATTTGATATGATTTTGATGTTTATCTTATGTAATTTCATTAATAAAAGTCTTAATTTGTTTGCCCGATCTAATTTTCCAGTCTATTGATGGACTCCTAGCCGCACCGACTGTCCAGTAAAGCTAAAGGGGGTGTTTTAAAGTCTTTTCTTGTTCTTTTTCTTTTTCTTTTTGTTTGTTTGTTTCTTTCTCTCTTTTTCATTCTCTTTCTTTTTTTCATTCTCTTTCTTTTTTTCATTCACTCTCTTTTTTTCTCTCTTTCTTCCTTTTTTGTCTCTTTTTCTTTCTTTATCTCTCTCTCTCACCAAGCAACAAAATAGTTTGCTGCCGAGGCTGTCAACGTCGCGTGTAACATTTTTCACAATTCAATCACGAGTGCACATACTTTTGCACATAGCTGTATATTTTTCCAACCAGTGCTTTAGGAGATACGGGAGCAACGACCAGCAGTGCACCTTTTTTTTTTTGCTTTTAATAAAAAGTATTTTTCTGTATTATTAAAGCCCTTAAGTACACTATATGGTGAAACAGCATGACAATGCCCCTGTGCACAAAGCCCCTGAGCATTCTAATGGCGTAACAGAGCCCTGGTTCTGACTCAACCCTAACATTAGTATCTGATCTCACTAATACTATTGGGTCTGAACGAACAAATCCCGACAGTTACGCATCACAATCGGGTGGAAAGTCGTTCCAGAAGTGTGGAGATTATTATAGGAGGAAACGTGAGACAACATCTGGAATAGGATGATCAATTATTCCAATACTTTTGTCCGTATAGTGTATTTTATAAAGCTTTATGTATGTTTACGTTCCATATCATATAATTAATACCATGACCCTGAGCACAAGCCATAAATCTTTTTTTTTTTGATATAGAGAGCGTTGTTAATGGAAGGAGGTCATATGTCATGTAATTATTAATCCTTTTTTATATTGAAAGAAATTATTATACAGATGAAAGCTTTGTAGCGCAGGTCATGGAATGGCGTATTAAGAATTAGCAGCGGGTTAGGGTTATTAACCCTTAACCCTAACCCTAGCCTCATTAACTGTAACAATGGAAAACCCCGAGATTAAATCATGTGTTTGACTACAGATCGAATTACTACGAAGAGATTTAATTCATTTTAAAACGGAGGAAATGTGTCGGGGTATTTCAATCTTTACATTTTTTTAATTTATTTTTTTATACAAATGTTATTTTGATTAGGCTAAGCTTTTTCACACACCAGACTAAACAATAGTCTAAATTTAGTCTAGTCGAGATGTTCACCGTGAATCGTTTTGTTTAAGAATGTTGTCGTTTAAACACATCTGCTTCCATCTTTTCCAAGGCTAGACATAATGTCTGAGAGGAAAACAACACCGAAACAATTGATTCGTTTTGATTTTCTCTGAACAGCCCTTAATGTCTCTACCTCGTGTTCCATTTTCCTGATAAGTAGTTCATGACACTATGTGCTCGTTCGAATGTGTGAATAATCTCCCACTTCAGTGATTTAAAAAAAACCAACAACAAATGCAGATAAAGGCGCAAAGCACTCGAGTGCACAACAGGTCGTTAGCGTCGTTCGTGTTCCTCGCACTCGACTTGGCCAAGTCTTCGGGCTGTGAACATGAATAAAAGAAAACGTCTGTTGGATTTATTCTAGAAATAAATTAAATTCCTGGCGAAAACACACACACACATTCACATCCAATATTAATATTTGTAAGTAAGGCCATAACACAGATATATAAGATCACCTTGAATTTGACTGAAGCCGTTTGACTGTTTGTATGGTCTAATGTACAACGATCAAGTGTAGCATTATGAGCACTGACAGGTGAATAACACTGATTATCTCTTAATCATAGCACCTGTTAGTGGGTGGGATATGTTACTGTTAGCGGGTGGGATATGTTACTGTTAGCGGGTAGGATATGTTACTGTAAGCGGGTGGTATACGTTTCTGTTAGCGGGTGGGATACGTTTCTGTTAGCGGGTGGGATGCGTTACTGTAAGCGGGTGGG
>JAOUQX010099383.1:0-10285 GCA_028566295.1 Liobagrus marginatus
ATGGTAAAATGAAAGAGGAAGCTAGAGCATTTTAATTAAGTTACATTACAGGTTTGTACAAGGCATTCATTCATTGTCTACCCCTTATTCTGTTCAGAGGGTGCTGGAGCCTATTCCAGCTAACTTGGGGCATGAGGTGGGGTACACCCTGGGTAATCACCAGTTAATCAGAGACAGACACGCATTCACTTCTATGGTCATTTTAGAGCAGGCAATTCACCTATGCCCAATCGCATGTGTTTGAATGCATGAGGAAACCGGAGTGCCTGGGGTAAACCAGTGCAAGCACATGGAGAACGTGCAAACTCCACACAGAAACACCCTGGGCAGGAATCCAAACCAAAGAACTGGCCTTCTTGCTGTAAAGCAGGAGTGCTAACCACTCTGCCACTGTGCTGACAAGGCCTTTGTGCATGTGATATATAACTTGGCTCTGGCTTACACCGAATGTAGTTTTAAAAAATATTTTATTTCCAAAGTACAGTGCGATGTTAAATTCTGAAAACTTACTATTTTCTGCAGGTAATACCATCACACGATCCACCAGTGCTGCAGGTATATGCACTTTTATATTTACCCCGCTAAAACATAATTTAAAATGTTTTTAATAACTGTTATTGACCTTTTAATACATCTAAAAGTAGCTTAACAAATAGAACCAGGCTTTTATCTCACCTCCTGAAAAACTGTGCTTCATACTTGGTAAGGAGATTTGATTTATAGCCTTTTTTATAATGATTTATTCTTGTGTCACACCCTAACTGTTTGGGCTTGTAGCAGTACCAGGGCTCTCCTGTTTCAGGGTCAGTGTAGTTGCAGAGGGGTTTCTGGTTTAGCGGTAGACACATGTCACAATCAGTGATCTCTCTAAGGGTACCAGAACGGAAAAGGCTTTGAAAAATAACTCGGTCTGGCTGCTCCTCTTGCACTCGCTTAAGCACCACCACTGCCTCACTTGGATGCACCATGGTAATTTCTACTTTCACTTCACCAGGCCACAGCAGTGGAAACAGCACTGTATAATTTCCATCATGATGGTCAGTCACTTTACCTGCAACTCCAGCACCCAGCTCAGGTGAATGCAGCCTGGCTATTAAAAAATCTCCACCATGTTTTTTAGGCAGGCCCAGGAAGTTCTGCACATGGACATTAACCACAAGCTGATCCCCTACATGCTGCTCTTCTGGGCCCTGAATCACAAAGTAGCTCTTGGCAGGGGCACTGCTGAACTCCACAGGAAGGCCTTCCACCAGTGGACCTTGCCATGTAATAGTATCAAACAGATTTCTTTCTTCTTTGGCCTCTTCTGCCGTGGGCTTCTTGCCAAATTGTCCACAGTATGTGTCGTTTACTTCTAGGGGCCACACGATATCAGGAGACTTAAAGTTCATGTGGATGCTTTTCTGTATTTTATAGAATGTCAATTTTAGTTTACTGTTTAAATCCTGCGAAGTAAAAAATAGATCAAATAAACGTCCAAGGCAGTAGGCAGAAATCTCAACAAGCACTGGATTAAATTCATTATACTATTTTGCTATTTTATATTTTTTGTAGGATAATGAACAACTCATCTGTTGTAAATACAGTTAAATTTCATTGGTTTTGTTCAGACTATTATTTATAGAATAATTCAATGAGCCTTCTCTCAATTAAAATGCTGTCTCATCTGATGTACCGGTACTTCTCTTAAGAAAGCCTTTAACAAGTTACTTTTGCAAAACAATTGTTAATTAATTGTATCTTTAAGTGTATTCACAATTACCAAAACTTATATTTACATTTCTGGCATTTGGCAGATGCCCTAATCCAGAATGACTAGCATTTTAATTTTTTTCCCTAAATGTGCAGTTGAGGGTTAATATTGTAACGGCCAAGAGCATGTGTTCACTGTATTTTGTGTTCATGTCTTGTTTCATATGCTCTTTGTGTTTATGTTCACTAGTCTGCACGGATTGTCACACTGCAAACACCTGTGTTCACTTTATGTTAAGTTGATCATGCTTTAGTTTTAAGTATGCACACCTGTGTTGTGTTAAGCACAAATTATGTTTAGTATAAGAGAGCATGCGTTGAGACAGCCCAACGCAGATCATTAGTTTGAGTACCTCAATGGAGGAAGGGTGTTTTGTGAAACTGTGGACTGCAAATAAATGAATAATGTCTTTCAAGCCTGCGTCTGCGCCGCGTTTGTATCCCGGTTCCAGACTCGCGATTCGAAGAGAGCCCTTCGGCGCGAGACAACCCTTACAAATATGGCTAGCCAAAGTATTCAGAAGCGCCTGGTCAGACGTGTGATCACACACTGAAGCGTTAAAAGTGTGTGATTTTCCATAAAAATACGAGTTCTTGAAGTGTGTGTTAGTCACCACATAAAACTTTTCTTTAAAATTGCCTAAATTAGATGAGTATATCTTTGATAAGGCCAATATTTTTAAGAAAAGGTTTATATTTTCCTATGCATCTATTTTCTTTCTTTATTTAATTATATTCCACTATCACTCAACAATTAGAATCCTCTGCCAAATTTCTCCTCGATAATTCCATGTTGTATTGGTTGGTTTTAATGATAATACTAGAGACTTAAACCTACAGCGGACAAAAACATGACAGACTCAAGTCATAAAGAGTGTGTGCATGCTTTCAACATGCAATTTTGAAAACACTAAGGAATTTGCCTTATTTTCAGCCTTTTGGACACTTCAAACCCACGTTTGCACTGCCTGTTTGGTATACCTGTTTACACGTTCATAACGACGTTTTGTCCGACTTAAAACACATGTATTTGATGGCCAGTTTTGTTATGATAAATGCACTTTGAGAACGGGCACTTAACCCTGAATATTACCCTAAACCCTATCACACATGAAAATTCGATGCATTTAGGTTGCATCCAAAATCAATGGCTTTAAATGAGTTATACTCACATTCATAGATTTGATGTTGATAATGAGCAGTAAAAATCCTGTTAATGCCAATAGAAGGATAAATGACAATCTGGGCATGTGTCCATCCATAATTGGGTCCAATTACAACACAGTGCTAGATTATCACACTTCACAAAGGAAATCTGAACAACATGAGGAGGAGAATAATAATAATTTGTGTTGTTATTATAATTATTATAATTGCTGTTATTAGTTAAAAAATTATTTCAATAGGAAATACATATGTTATTCTCATCATGATGACATAGAGCATCACAAACAAAGCTATCTTTTGGTGCAAATGGCTAGTGCTCTCAGATCTGCTGTTCTCAGATCCAAATGAACATGTATATAACAGTGCCATCAACAGTAAGCCAATCTTATAGCACTGTAAGTGGAATAGAATGCATATGGAATGCTCAAGGACCCAATGATGGTAGCTTGGCTGGTGTGAGACCATTAGCAAATTGAAGCATAAAGGCCATTGCATTTATTATGGCATCAAGTCACATTTCCCTTTGCCTTTGTTATTTCTTGAGATGGAAATATAAACCAGGAAGTAAAATAGATAATTAATTTCTGTGTTTTTAACACCAAGATATACTCCATTTGTTTCAAATGGTTGAGAGGATTAATAGGAGGACCCATTAACAATTATTATTAAAGGGTAAATCACTTTAGTTTAAAAATCGTCTGTGTAGGCATTTACATAAACATATCTAATAAATAATTTGTATTATTTTCCTGTAAATAACAAATCATTGATTTCCGTGTAGAGGATATTGTCAGTCATCACACAATGGCACATTGAAAGAATGCATTAATGCCATAATAAATGCAATAGCCTTTATGCTTCAACCTGATAATCAGGTTTGGTTAGCGAAGCTAACCTTTATAATCTTTGTAATAAGAGAAAGATGCATTCTATTTCACTGACAGTGCTATAAGATTGCCTTACTTAATTCGACAGCAAGCTATTAGACAACTGCTATTATAAATTAAATATTTTACTGCTGAAAGTCTGTTATACTGTAAGATTTTGTTTCTATGGTTTGCTGTCTGCATTGCACCTTCTGTTAAGAGGAGGGATGGGAAAGAAGATGAGTATGTGCAAAGATATAAACAAACAAGTCACACCTGTCTCCCGAAACACTAAAACAGCAATATAATGGGTAAAACAAGAAAAAAAAATGTTTCTTTTTATTGTATAGAACCACCACAATAAAAGTAAACATTTGAACTCAATGTTAGATGTTAAAGTATACTTTACTTGCATTTCCTATACAAAGACAATGAAGGAGTATGTTTGCAGCTTATATATTATGCATCTCTATCCATAGGCATTTTTGGAAAAATAAAATAAAACAACGTTTGCCATTCAGTCACGACATCTTTGAAATGTGTTCTGGTATTATTGAAAATAATTTTGGTAAATAAAACTTTTAATAGGTTAGACTTTGACACTGACATGCTTCACTTGTAAAAAGTTTTTTGAAAAGTTCCTCTACTAAAGTGACAGAAAGCCAGTGAGGAGAAAAAAGGCTCTGCTTAATTCAGAATAGTCATAGGTTAACTACAAAACAGGTAAGTAGTAAAAAAGTGTTAGCAATTTTATGTCTGAAACAAATAAGCCTTTTTTTTAGTGCTGTTGTAGACATTATAATATAAAATATAGTTATAAACCAGAAACTGGAAATGACACCTACCAAATCAGGCAGTTGTCTAAACACTGTTAATGAGAAGAAAGTTTCTTTCATGGAGAGCCAAACATTTCCCCGACTCCTTAAAAAATGTAGAATTTATATTAAAGCTTTGTGAATTGAAACACAAAAGCATAAGCCCTGAAGTCGAGCTTTAATGGTGACAGTCATTGTTATACCTCCTAGGTTTTAAAGCTTACGCCAGAATCTGGGCGGAGTGTATTTGGCACTAAACATATATGGATATTGTATCCGTCAGCCAGGACGGACATGAATTTGTTTAAAATTTAAACACTATTTGTATAAGATGGTCTCTTATACTAACATCTTTACTCCATAATCGGACTGGTTAATGTTTAATTGTGAATGTTTATTATATACTGAAGCATGGCTGAATGCTAAGATTCAGTAAGTGAACATGTTCCAATGAACAGCACTTGTAGTTCCAGTTGAAACAATATAATTACAGTGAAACAAAAAAACGATATGGTTTTTGCTTTCATTTATTATTGTTTCTTTCATCAGCTTTTTACAGTAACAGATTTGAAGCCCTGCTTAACAAAAGGTAAATATCATCTTTGACAAACATGTTTGTAAGGAGCCGAAAAGTAAACACTCTCAATGTGTTTAACACTGATTGTGTGAGCATAGCAAAAGCGGTGCAGTGAGCAAATTGCAAATCACACTTTTGGAAAGTTATTCAAGTGTGAAGCTGGTATGGATTTTGAGGGTTTATCAGAGGTAGAAATAAATTTGTTTCATGATCATTACCGCAAGGACTGAACCATACACAAAACACACACGTTTTCTATTGTTAGTGTAGTGTGATTTTTTTCCTTTTTTTTTTTTGCAAACTAGAGGCAATGTTTTGGAAACTGGACATTGATGAAAGTATAGTAAAGTTGTTGAGTTTATTGGTCACATGCACATCATACAGTGAGATTCTTTGATTCCGCATATCCCAGCATACAAATTTGAACGCTGGGGTCAGAGCGCAGGGTCAGCCAAAACGAACGGCGCCCCTGGAGCAAGTGAGGTTATGGGTCTTGCTCAAGGACCCAATGATGGCAGCATGTCTGGAGCGCGGCTCAAACCCCCGATCCTCTGATCACTGACTCAGAGCCTTACCCACTGAGCCACCATCACCTTGAACTTAACTGTTATTTCAGTTTGTCTCATTTGGAGACATTTCTTGGCGTTAGCCGGTGGTTTGTGCCATATGACAATTATTTTTGGCAGGCTTTATTTCTGAAAGCTTTACGCCTGTAATGGCAGTACCGGACTCCCGCCAGCGGCACTGAGGGCGTGCTGGACGATGAACTCAGCCCCTTGAACTCTGCACTTCTCGGGCAGAGTATAAACACCACCAGTGCGCCATTGCTCGGGGCGGAACTTTGTATATGCAGATAGAGTCTGTGGTGAATAGATGTATGTATGTACAGTACATGTTAACCGAGAGCTGTTAATGTGCTAGCTTAACTGAGCGCTGTTAAATGTGCTAGGTCAACCGAGTGCTGTTAATGTGCTATCTTAACCGAGTGCTGTTAAATGTGCTATCTTAACCGAGTGCTGTTAATGTGCTACCTTAACTGAGTGCTGTTAATGTGCTATCTTAACTGAGTGGAGTTAATGTGCTAGCTTAATTGAGTGTTGCTAAGGTGTTAGCTCATCTCTGTTTTGTGTTTTGCTAGCCACGCTAGCCGTTTGTGTTTTCAGTTCCCGTGTTTGTTTGTATTGGCTGTCTGCCACGCTAGCGTTCCTAGCCGTTTTTGTTTGTAGTTTAACCACAGTGTGTTTAGTTATAGCCTCGTTTTGTGTTTTAGTTAAGCACCATAATAAAAGCCCTCCTGCATATGGATCCTGCCTTCTCTCTGTGCACCACTACTGCACACACGTTACAGAATGTTCCGCCCCCGAAGGGTCCAGCGGAGGCACTTAACTCGTGGGCTACCACCCTGCAGACGATCCGGAAGATGCAGGCCCAGGTGGCCATGTGGCAAGGCCAGGTTTGGTGTGCAACCCCCTCGGAGCCCGTAGCCATGGACCTGCCTGCCAAGTTTAACAGCACCCCGGAGGACTGGGCCCCTTTTCTACGGAATTGCTTGGATTACTTTGCGGCGCACCCTCAAAGCTTTACCAAGGATACTACCACGTGCAGCTGAATGTTTTTTATGCTTGCTGGGAGTGCGTTGAGATGGGGCAGAGCCGTATGGAATAACGACCCTCAGACAAGGATGCCTATTTCGTGCGGCGACTTCGCGAGGTGTTTGACCCCCTTGGAGGTGAGGACGACGAAGCACTTCCATTGAGTTACGGGTACCGACACGCTCCAAGGGCACCCCAGGCCTCAAACGACTGTGTTCCAGAGCCTGACTGTGTTCCAGAGCCTGACTGTGTTCCAGAGCCTGACTCGCAATGGGCCGGGGAAACGGCTGTGCTTTTGAAGGTTGCTGTGATTGGTGTCGGGATCTGGAACAGCTGGCTGTCAGCTGATGCGCGCTCGACTGTCGCGACCTGCCTGAATTAACGCAGTGTTTGATTTTTTTCTAAAGCAATAGACATTTTAAGACAAAAGCAAATATGTGAAGCATGTGACAAGTTTTTATCTTATATGGAAAGTCCTGACCAAGAAACAACACTGGAGTATTAAACAGCAACAAATGCTGTGGAAAAAGATTAACCTCTACCAAAGTGACAAAGCTAAAGAGAGGAAAAAGAAAGGATCCACTTAGTTCAGCATAGTTGTAAGTTAAATACAAAACAGGTAAGTAGTTAAAAAAATGTTAGAAATCTATTTTTTTAATCAAACAAGCAAAATTTTTTTACTGCTTTTGTTGACTTTGTATAGTTAAAATAGGAACCAGAAAATGGAAATGTCCCCTACCAAATCAGGCCATTGTCTAAAGCCGGTTTGTGATTTGGTGCAGGTGGAGATAATCAGAAGTTCAAAAAAACAGCACATGGTGAAGACAACACAGAGTCACAGGACGGCCATCATGTAGCCAGGCAGGGTACAGGCCCAGTACCCCTGACAAATACACCCCAGGCAGCTCCAGCCCTCTTGCTGTGCCCCAGCCGGCCTCCTTGAGCCGCTCCCCATTCCAAGGCGACCCTGGTCGCATCTATCCATAGACTTTTTCACTGACCTCCCACAGTCATATGGCCATCATGGTCATCATAGACAGATTCTCTAAGGCCTGCCACCTTGTTCCACTGAAAGGGCTCCCCACAGCATTAGAAACCGCACAAGTAATGTTTGACCAGGTATTCAGGTGTTATGGTCTGACAGAGGATATTGTCACCGATAGGGCCCCGCAGTTCACTTCCCGGGTCTGGAGGGCATTCTGTCAATGACTAAATGTTAATATGAGTCTAACATCTGGTTACCACCCACAGGCAAATGGTCAAGTCGAGCGACTGAATCAAGAACTGGGGCGGTACCTGAGAACATACTGCAGTCGGGAGCAGGAGGAATGGAGCACGTATGTACCCTGGGCTGAGTATGCGCAAGATTCACTAACTCATGCATCCACAGGCCTTACTCCCTTCCAGTGTGTCCTGGGGTATCAACCGCCGTTGTTCCCGTGGTCCGGCGAGCCATCCGATGTACCTGCCGTCGATCACTGCATGCGCAGGAGTGAGTAAGCATGGGAGGGGCCACACGTCCGCTAATGAGAGCAATCCGTAAGAAAAAGATCTAGGCTGGCCAACGCCGTCGCCCCCACCCAGACTATCAGCCGGGCCAGCTGGTGTGGCTATCCACCAAGAACCTCCGTCTCTGCGTGCCCTGCCAAAAGCTCAGTCCAAGGTTCGTAGGTCCATTCAAGATCGTCAAACAGATCAAGCCTGTGACATATAGATTGCAATTGCCGCCCATGTATCATATCTCACCTTCCTTTCATGTCTCTCTTTTGAAACCAGCGCCTGGGTCCACCTCTCCTGAGACTCTGGAGGAGGAACGCCCCTCACCCTTGGACATAGACAGAGCCCCAGCATACCTAGTGAAGGAGATCTTGGACTCTCGCAGGAAAAAGGGGCGCTTGCAATATCTGATCGACTGGGAGGGGTATGGACCGTAGGAAAGATCCTGGGTCCCGACCGGCAGTATCCTGGACCCATCACTGATCGCAAGTTTCCACCAACACCACCCTGACCACCCTGGCCCCAGACCCAGGGCACGCCCTAGAACTAAGTTCCCCAGAGGTGGCCCTAAAAGGGGGGAGACTGTAACATTGCAGCACCGTTCACTGGAGTACTAACACTTCCGGGTTACCGATAACGTCACTTCCGGTTGTAGTCATTCGCCGCGATGTTTCACTTCCGGGTCCCAGCGTATATAAACAGCGTGGCAACAGTGCGAAGACGCGAAGTATTGTTTGCCAAACTATACCAAGCTTTTACTCATTGTTGTTTGCTCTTTTCTACAGAAAGCGCCCTGATACCTGTGCTTACAGCAAGACATCTGTGACTACGGAAGCCTCATGCTCCGGTGAACAAAGACACAGCCATTGCTACTCCATTGAACAAGCCACAGCCACTGTTACCATTGCCACCATCGACCAAGTACCACTGTTCTCCTTTGCCACTGTGTTCAATAAATATCATCTGCACTTGGATCCAAATCTCTTTATTGACTGAAACGTTACACAAGGTCTTTATGAGAATGGAGAAAGGTATTTTCAATTGGGCTCAAAAGCTGGCTGTTTATTCAAAAGGACACAATAAATCCACCTTAGTAATAGAAGGCCACATGCAATTCTTTCACTGTAAAAACAGATGATGTTTAGATTAATTCTTTTTAAAGTACCTTCGGAACACTCACTGCATAACTGTCATCTTCTGTTAGGTGACAAACAATTTAGCAAACAGACACTTCTTTATCCACACATCATTTATTCAGTTTTCAGGGGTCAATTCATTTCTTGAAGTGTCAATTTAATTTTAATTGTTAAAGGCTTGTTCAAAGTCAAAGAAAATAAACAAAAAAAGAAAGTCATTCTCTCCTTCACTAATTCATTCTGTCGTAGTAGTACATAGAACAGAAGCCATTAAATGCTTTTTAGAATGCACTGATGACACCCTTCTTCCTATTTCCGCAGTACCCCCTGTGTTTTTGTAGATGCATCCACAAGCCTCAAACCTGGTGATCTCAAACACCACTCTGTGGTTCTCACTCACATCCTGACTCACAGACTTCCAGTTACCTATACATACAAGGAAAAAGCAATCCCGAATCATTGCAACAAATCTAAATATTAAACATTTTCATTTAATAAAAGTAAAACATATACACACACTGTCCAGCCAGGCAAAGTGCGCTTTTCTAAGAAAACCTTGATCGTTAATTTCACCAAACTAGTAATAGAGTGAGCTTTGCCTCCTTTATGGACAACATCAGTTTCACAAACAAGGCTTAGCCTATGCCAGGATTAGGCTTTAGTTCTAATTAAATCTAACTAGGTTCTATGTTTGGGTGATGGTGGCTCAGTGGATAAGGCTCTGAGTCAGTGATCAGAGGATTGTGGGTTCTAGCTTCGCTCCAGACATGCTGCCATCATTGGGTCCTTGAGCAAGACCCTTAGCTTTACTTGCTCCAGGGGCGCCGTTCGTTCTGGCTGACCCTGCGCTCTGACCCCAGTGTATTCTGACAGATATGCTGGG